>MU706859.1:35138-69294 GCA_026770625.1 Nicotiana glauca
ATGTTAGCATCTGGAGTCTTGTGTGACAAGAGAGTGCCAGCGATACTCAAAGGTAAGTTCTATAAAGCGGTGGTTAGACTGGCCATGATGTATGGGGCTGAGTGTTGGCCTGTTAAGAACTCACATATCCAAAAGATAAAAGTAGCTGAAATGAGGATGTTGAGGTGGATGTGTGGGCACACTAGAAAGGATAAGATTAGGAATGATGACATTCGGGAGAAGGTGCACGTGGCCCCTATTGATGACAAGATGCGGGAAGCGATACTCAGATGGTTCGGACATGTACAGAGGAGAAGCCCAGATGCTCCAGTAAGGAGATGTGAGCGGCTGGTCGTGGAAGGCACGAGAAGAGGTAGAGAGCGGCCTAAGAAGTATTGGGAAGAGGTGATCAGGCAGGATATGGCAAGGCTTCAAATTTCGGAGGACATGGCACTTGATAGGAAGTTATGGAAGTCGTGTATTACGGTTGTAGGCTAGGAGGTAGTGGACTAGTTCAATGAGTTTTTGTCTAAGATAGCTAGGGGCAATGTCGAGTTTCACTATTTTTTATTCTCGATGCAGGATCCATTTACAAACCATCATTTTTGCTTTGAATTATTATTATTATTATTATTTTCCCTTTCCTGCTTTCTATGTTCCTTTTACCATATGATTTCCGCGGTGACTCTAATACTCTCTTATTTTGTCTTTTTTTATTATCTTGAGCCGAGGGTCTTTCGGAAACAGCCTCTCTTATCCCTTGGGGTAGGGGTAAGGTCTGCGTACACACTACCCTCCCCAGACCCCACTTGTGGGATTCTACTGGGTTGTTGTTGTTGCTAATGAATTGTCTTTTCTTATTTTTATTTCCGTCTTCCTGAGTTGAGGATCTATAAGAAACAGTTGCTCTGCCCTATCAGGGTAGGCGTAAGGTCTGCATACACATTACTCTCCCCAGATCCTATTTTGCGGAATTTTACTGGAAAGTTGTTGTTGTTGTACCATAGTGGGAGATAACTTTTTAGAATTCTCTGTTAGAATAACAACACAATGTTTTGAAATTTGATCGCACATTAATGTGAAAAAGAAAAGGTAGCTACTTGGGTCGCTGGTTAAGCACTTGAATACAGAGCTTCTGAGTTGTGCTGCTATGATTTTTTTGAGTTGTGATGTATTGTTATGATAGTGTGTATGTATATGTATGGTGATGTAGAAGGGGCCTTTGTGTGTGTATTGTGTTGGGGGAGGGATGGGGGAGAACAAGGGTAAAAGATGAAGGGCAGGGGCGGTAAAAGGAGCTAATAGAATTGGGTTAAAATTAAGCCAACACGTGTTAGTTTTTAATGGAGCACAAATGTAAAAGTTTTCAAAAGTATAAGGATAAATTTTAACCTTTTCTCTTTAAACTATGTTTTAGAGTTACAGATTGAACACCTTAGGCTGACATGACACATGAAATGAGTTCACTTATACTTATGAGCAGGCGTGTCAATACTTCAAAATGGCCGATTATTTTATATAATTTGAACCATATCAATTTCGGTTATTCTATTATATATAACAAAAAATAAATTTTTTGAAACCGTCTAATCATGTCAGTTTCTTTTTTGGTATCGGTATGGTTTGGTTAATTTTTGGTATTATTTTAAATATCATATAAAGTCAATAGCAAAAGTAGAACGCAATAATATACGTACTTTTGTAGGTCTTAGCAAAACCCTCTAGACATTTTTACTATTTTAAGGGTGATGAATTAGGAAAACATAAAAGATGGGTAGAGTATAGATCCATCAACTATTTTACAGTAACAAAAAAATTAAGCAAAGGCAAGAAAAATATAAATCACATGAGTAGAAAGATATTAATTGAGCTGGGATTCAAGAATTTCAATAGAAGATTAAATATTTAAAAAAAGAAATACAAATCATACAAAAGAAAACATATTTAAACACTGCAGTTTGCTACTCATAATCGCTAGTATATCTTGAGTTTTGCTAGTGAATATATTGGAATTAATTCAGTTTCAGCAAGAGTAGCAAAATAGGTTTAGGAATTGGGATTTTGAGTTTTAATTACTTGTTGGCTTGTAAATTTTTATAATTCAAAGGCCCAAGGAAAAATTTAATGCTTTATTATTTTTAAACTTAATATATGAATATATATATTTCACATGTAACTTTATTCGGTATGGTTCGATATTTTTGATTTATTTTCATAAAATTAAAAATCTACCCTAATTATTGTACGATTATAAATTTATATAAAAAACTACTGATTATTAAAAAAAATCTAAAAATCGATTTGATACGATATAATTCAATTGATTTAATCGACTTGTAAATATCCATTGATACCTCTACTTATGAGCACGTGAAATAAAAATTTGACTCCTTTTCTTTTTTAGTAATGTTTTCTTTCTTCTTCAACCATGGCCCCTCTCCACCTATCCACCATCATTTTGGAGAAAAAAATCACCAAAAAAGAAAAGAAAAAGAAAAAGTAAATAATATAAACAAATCATGTTTCAGTTGAAAGCAAACTATATGCTTAAACACAAATATGCACATTATAAGCTACTCAACCAGAAAAAAAGAGAGAAAAAAAATTATTGAACAATGGAAATCAAAGGCTGACAATTATTTCTCAGGTAGCTTTATTAGGTTAGCATGGCTAAGAATCATCATCATCTATTTCTTCTTCTCCTAGCTCTTCTGTAATCAGAGACAACCACCCAAAGAAACCTTATTCACAAATTTCTGTCCTAGTGCTACATTGTGTATCAGGGAAAAATCGATCTGTCTCTGTTCTAATTTTAAGGAGCAGCGGTTGTGAGGAAACGATTGCGGTGGAGTTGAGGTTTGGAGGAGGAAGGAGGAAGGAGAAAGGAGGAAAGAGATGGTATTTGATTTATTTTGTGATATATCTTTTTCTTTTTCTTTCTTTGATGATACGTTTCTTTTTTAAGTGGTTTGATTTGCTTCTTTACACCAATTGAAGTCAGACTCCCAATTTATTTACACATATTGTGTGAGGTGTTCAATAGGCACACTTTTATTAAGATTAGAGTGTTCAAAAGGTATTAGATTTAGTTGAAATGCCTATGATACATAGTCAATAAAATAGTAGCAACTAATGAAACAGTAAAGGAAGAAAAGAAAAAAAAAGAAGTCGCGGCTAAGAACTAAAAAGATAACTAGGGAAAAAGATAAAATGATTTCAATTGGTAGCTGCTAAAGTGAACTCATTTACAATATATAGAGTGCTAAAGTGAGACGGTGGTCTAATTAGAATATTCTTTCAGTTGTGTAATTTGTACGATCAACCTGGACTGTTGTTCTTTTAGGCTATATAAATTAAAGGGTGCAATATGTAATGTAGTAAACTATAATTAGCTAAACAGGGTATACATAACTGTATGATAAAACTTCCTTCAGCTTCTTTCTCAACTAACATAACTATCACGTCCCCTTCATTAAGCTCAACGTACAACCCTCGTAAGCTCTGCTTTTAAATACTTCATATCAGTTCCCCCTATCAAAACCTTCCTTGTCCTCAAGGAAGAAAGGAAGGGAACCTTGTTCTTAATGATTGGTAGTCTTCCTACGTAGCTTGCTCAGGAGTTAGTTGGTCTCATTGAACCAGAACTTGTGTAATTGCCTTATTCCTCTTTTGTACCATATGTCTATCCAAAATCATCTGTAGGTGTGGGCAATAAGGACCGGAGATGTCGAGCACTGGTGGGTGGGAGACATTTGAGGGTAAACTGTGGCTTATTTTCACCTGGAAACATCGAAGGTAGGATGTAATGTCAACTGAGGTGAAAGTGACAGCTTGTAAGCAACAGTCCCAATCTTCTGTAAAATTTGATAGGGTCCATAGTACTTACCTAATAATTTGGAAAAATAAGTTCCAGATAGAGACACTTGTCAGTAAGGATGAATTTTTAAGTAGACAACATCCCCTTCTTTTAATTGTTTGTCTATCCTATGCTTGTTAGCCTGTAAGGTTATTCTTTGCTGAGCTCTTTGGAGGTGGTGTTTTAGCAGCTGAATTTTGAACTCGCTAGTTAAAAAACTCTTATCTACTTCATTCATAATAGAATCACCCGCTAGATAAGGTAAATACAACGGTAGGGGCTGGCCATACAGTGCCTCATATGGGGTGGTTTGTATAGAAGAGTAAAAGGTGGTATTATGCCATCATTCTGCTGCTAAGAGATAGGAATACCAATATGTTTGGGAATCAGAACAAAAGCATCTAAGTTAGGTTTCTAGGCACCTATTTATCACCTCAGTTTGGCCATCTGTCTGTGGATGATAGGATGTAGATGTGTTGAGAGTAACTCCATGCATAGAAAATAGTTCTTGCACATGTTGCTTGTAAATATTGGATCCCTATAATTTACAATATCCTCAGGCATGCCATGGAGTTTATACAACTGGTCCATAAATAATTTGGCAATATCAGAAGTTGAATAAGGATGAGATAACCCCAAGAAATAGACATATTTGGTAAGCATGTCTGCTACTACCCATATCACTATCTTTCCTTTTGATTTGGGTAGTCGCTCTATGAAATCCATGCTAGTACTGCTCCAAGCTATTGTAGGTAACTTGAGAAGCTACAACTGGCCAATATAGGGTAATCTTTCATACTTATGCCTTTGATAAACATCACAACTTTTGACATAGTTCTGCACTTCCTCCCACATACCTTCTAATAGAATAAGGTGGATATCCTTCTATAAGTCTGTTCTACCCTAGAGTGACCTCCTGTAGTTGAGTCATGCCACAACTGTATGATATCTCTTCTGAGTTGCGTATCTTGTCGCACCATAAGTTTTCAATTTTTTCTCAGTTGATCATGTATGAAGGAATACCTATGAATTGTGGCTTCTTCACATTCCTTTGGTTGCTAAATCAAGGTCATAAGTTCCTCATCTAACTCCCAACTTTTCATGATTAATGACATCATATCAGTCTTGACAGTTGACAAGGTTAGTGCAGCCACTTCTGCTATAGGTAGTCTAGACAATACATCTGCTATCTTATTTTCTTTCCCCTTCTTATACTCAATAATAAAGTCAGATTGCATTAGCTTAGTGATCCATTTTAGCTGAGACCCTATGTGTAATTTTTGCTCTAAAACGAACTTGAGAGCCTTTTGATCAGTCTTCTCTATGAAGGATCTTCCAGTCAGATGCTGAGCCCATTTATTCACAGTCATGACTAGAGCCAATTGCTCCTTATCATATACTGAGAGGTTTTATGATAAGGAGATAGTTATTTGCTAATATGAGTAATGGGATGCCCTTTTTGTATTAGCACAGCTCCAATTCCTAGATTACATGCATCAATTTCTACTACAAAAGGTAGAGAGAAGTCTGGCAACATATGAACTAGAGCAGAAGTTAATGCCAATTTGAGTTCTTCAAAGGCTGCAGTGGTTTGTTAAACCAATTGAAATTATCCTTCTTTAGTAACTTAGTAAGGGGCTTGCTGATAACTCCATACCTTTTTATGAACTTTCTGTAGTATCTTGCTAACCCTAGGAATCCTCTCAATTGCTTAAGATTAACAGGTTCTGGCCAGGACTTAATAGGCTCCACTTTCTTAGGGTCTGTAGCCACACCTTCTGCAGATATGTAGTGCCCTAAATATTCAACCATCTTTTTGCTACAAACACACACTTGATTTCCTTAGCATAACACTGATGCAGGACTAACAAATCAAATGTAGCCCTGAGATGTTGAACATGTTCTTCCAAGCTGGGGTTGAAAACAAATATGTCATCAAAAAAGACTAAAATGGACTTTCTCAAATGGTCTTTAAATATATGGTTCATTAGTCCTTGAAAGCTTGATGGGGCATTGGTTAATCCAAAGGGCATTACTAGGTACTCATAATGCCTTGAATGTGTTCTGAAAGCCGTCTTATGCATATCATGAGTGGCCATCCTAATTTGATAGTACCCTGCCCTCAGATCATCTTGGAGTAAATTTGTGATCCTCCTAATT
This sequence comes from Nicotiana glauca, assembly GCA_026770625.1. NCBI lineage: Eukaryota > Viridiplantae > Streptophyta > Magnoliopsida > Solanales > Solanaceae > Nicotiana > Nicotiana glauca. The sequence goes on from MU706859.1 coordinate 41,134, forward strand.
CATCCAGTAGCTCCTCAATTATTGGAATGAGAAATTTGTATTTGATAGGCACCTTGTTCAAGGCCCTATAGTCTACAAAAGGTCTCCAAGAACCATCTTTTTTCCCAACCAATATCATTGGTGATGCATAAGAACTAGATCTGCATTGAATTATCCCTTCAGCATTTCTTGTACCATCTCTTCAATTACATTGTTACATCTCGCATTTTTTGTATATTAAAGTTTCGTCTTCAGTTAATTGACGTAGACTCGGGGATGAAATTATCTTGATATTAGCATATTTATAACAAGCAATAAGTAAGGTCCATGAAGGATAAAGTGTACACGAATTAAAAAAAATGAGTTTCATTGAAGGTTGTCGATTTGGGATAAAATACGGGCCGAGCGATAATACTCGATATTTATGGACTAGTACAATACAAGGTATCATATGACCGTGATAATATGATGTATAAAGTCTATTAAAAATAAGTAAAATTTTAATTAATTTGAAAGAATTCTTAATTATGTGGGTAATTGGTTAATTATCGGGTAGCAGGACAATACCTAATTAATTATTAATTATAGGATAAGATTTAATAAAAACCCTCCCCCACCCTATGTAGCATCAAGCCACCACCCAACCCTAATAACTCCTTAGTCATGTTGGATAGGTGGCAATTTAAGGCGCTAACTAAATTACACCTCATACTAACATTTTCCAAGGCAAAATGACTACATCCTCATATTGGCTCAAAGAGAAGATTTTTTAAAGAGATATTCAACTAAGTCCTTACAACCAAAAACTAACGAATTGCTACAAAATTCAGCAATTCCCTCAAGAATTTGTACACATTAACTAGTGTGTTTAAGGCATGTAGCAACGTAAAACTTTCACATTCCGACGTAAAATTTTGTGATTCTAAAGGAGTACAGTGCAATTTTTTTCGGGAATATCATACGGATTTTTTCAACTCCTGGTATGTTAAGGCTAAGCCATTCCTTCATTTTGGCATGATCTCGTAATTTTACAAGTTTGATAATGAAGCATAAAGAAAAATACATGTCCTGGAATTTACGTATATTTTTTCTAGTCTTGTAAGTAGATATTCAATTGAGTATTTCCTTCTTCTAGTCAAGAGAGCATAGAATCTACATATACAGTATTATAGTCTTTTCATTACCATCAAGCTATAATCGATGGACAAGCCCCTATTGGGAAACCTCTGATTATATGGTAAGTTATACACCGAGCCTAATGTGGTCGAGAACCTATGAGCGAGCCCAATTGGCCGAGATACAGAGCCTAGTATGGCCGAGCGCCTATGATATATATATATATATATATATATATATATATATATATATATATATATATATATATATATATATATATATATATATATATATATATGTTACTTATTATATTGAGAGAATTGAGCCAGTATCAACAGGTAAGCATATGTTCAAGTTATCAGTTCAGTTTCAGCTTTCAGTATATTGCCTTACATACTCTGTACATTATTTCGTACTGACGTCTCTTTCTGGGGGCACCGCATTTCATGCGTACAGGTTCGGACATATAGACGGGTAGACCTCCTCAGTAGGTGTTTGCTCGAACTCAGCCTTATCGGTAAGCTCCTCATCTTTCGGAGTTATCGGGTCTAGAAGTTTGGTGTACATGTTATGCATATATGTAGATAGGTTATGGGTAGGTCGGGACCTTGTTCCGATCACAGTACATCTATCAGTAGAGGCTTGTAGATATATCCTATCAGTTAGTGTAGTATGTTGGGCTTGTAGGCCCTGTACGTATATTTTGTTGGCTTGTCAGTTGTAGTAATTATTACAGCCTTGCCGGCCCAACTTTATGTTGACATTTAGTCAGCGTTAGTCTCTATTCAGTTTTATATTTTGCATCGCACATTATCTTGCAATGTGTCTCATAGCCAAAGTATGACATTACATGTTCACGGTCTCTTAGTCATAAGTGGCATGTAAGGATAGGTGAGGCATTGGGTGCCGGTCTCGCCCCCAGGCTCGAGTCGTGACAAAAGTGGTATTAGAGCAGTTCTATCCTAGGGAGTCAACAAGCCGTGTCTAGTAGGGCCTTGTTTATAGATGTGTGGTGCACCACATTATATAAGCAGGGGACTACAAGGCATATAGGAGTTGGTTACCCTTCTTTCAAATCTAAATCGTATTGTAGCATCGAGTTATAGGAAATTTGAGTTAAACTTACATGTTGACGTGTGCATGCATAGATGATGGTAACTAGGAAGACTACGGCTAGCCAGAGGAGAGAAAAAATTATAGGTGAGGGGACTAGGAGGGTACCCCCAGCAGATGAGGCCCAATCAGAGTCCCAAGGAGAGATCCCTACCCAGCAATTACCGGCTCCTCCGCCACATGAGGAGATACCTAGGGAGACCGCACATCCAGTTCCCCCTCTGCTTCTATCAGATCAGGACTTGAGAAGTGCGGTTCATTTGTTGGCACAGTTGGTAGCTACCCAGAAATAGGCTAGGGCATCCTCTAGTGTAGGACCTTCTGAGGAATTCGGGATTTCAAGGGTCCGAGAGTTTATTGCTTTGAATCCCCCAGAGTTACGGGGACAGATCAGAGGGAGGAACCGTAGGATTCCATAGATCAGCTTCATAGGATCTTTCAGGTTATGCATGCCACAAAGAAAGAGGCAGTTGAGTTAGAAGCTTTTCGACTCCGAGATATAGACATCCTTTGGTACGAGGGATAGGAAAGGTCCAGGGGATGTGATGTACCTCCTGCTATTTGGGAGAATTTCTTAGATGCCTTCCTTGACCAGTAATTACTGCGAGGGATCCGACAGGCCCGACTCAATCAGTTTCTAGCCCTAGAGCAGGGCAATATGAGTGTTTGAGAGTATAGTATCCGTTTTGACTCGTTGGCTAGATATGCACCATCCATAGTTTCTACTATGCGATACAGGATCCACAAGTTTATAGCAGGGTTGGCCCCAGAGTTAACTGAGGCATGTGCCATTGGTGCATTATAGGACATATGGATATCTCTCGAATTCAGGCATTTGCCCAGAATATAGAAAGGGGTAGCGTCGGTAGTAGGGTACGAAGAGGACTGAGTTAGGGCAGCGGAAGAGGATGAGATTCTCCAGATCTCAGGAGCAGTCTTAGGGTAGTTATAGGCCCCAGTACTTCGAACAACCACCTAAACCTCTGCCACCTCAGTCATAGGGTTACAGGTATGACCGTTATACTTATTTAGGACCAGGTGAGAGCTCCCAGGCGTCAAGTTTGCAGCGATAATGAGGTTCGGGGCAGACATGGCCAATTCTGCTGCGGTGTGCCATCTGTGGTAGAGGACACTCGGGTCAATGTCGAGCCACTTCTGATGCTTGTTATACATGTGGACGTCCAGGGCATATGATGCAAAATTGCCAAATAGAGATTCTGAGGGTATGGCGCAAATTTAGCAACAAGATCAGCTATGTCCGTCCATCCTTTAGGGCATGAGTCTCAGTCTTCGGCTGATAGAGGTCGGGGCCGAGGTAGAGGGTCTAGTTTAGGCGGTAACCAGAATAGTATCTATGCACTAGCAGGTCGATAGGACCAAGAGTCCTCACCAGACATTGTGATAGGTATGTTGACCATTTGTTCTCATGATTTTTATTCCTTGATAGACCCATATCATGTATTACCCCATTTATCGCAAGGAAATTTGGTATAGTGCCTGAAATACTAAGTGATCCTTTTGCGGTATCTACACCAATCGAAGAATTAATTATCACTAGACGGGTTTATCAAGGTTGTACGGTACTAGCTTGTGGTCGTCAGACCTCAGCCGACCTAGATGAGCTAGAGGTGTTGGATTTTGATACTATCATGAGCATGAACTGGTTGGCAGCTTGTTATGCCATAGTTGATTGTCAAGAAAAGACAGCCAAATTACATTTTTCAAGTGAGCCAGTCCTTGAATGGGTAGGTAATACGGCAACACTCAGAGGTAGGTTTATTTCCTATCTGAAGGCGAGGAAAATGATAACAAAAGGATGCATTTATCATATTGTACGAGTTAAAGATGCGAATGTTGAGATACCTACACTTCAGTCTATTCCAGTAGTCAAAGAGTACGCTGATGTATTTCCAGATGAAATTCGAGGTATTCCTCCAAAGCGAAAGATTTATTTTGGCATCGATTTGCTTCCGGGAACGCAACCAATATCCACCCCTCCGTACAGAATGGCACCTGGAGAATTGAAGGAGTTGAAGGAGCAGTTAAAAGATTTACTGGAGAAAGGTTTCATCAGACCCAGTACCTCACCTTGGGGTAAACAGGTATTGTTTGTACGAAAGAAAGATGACTCGATGAGGATGTGTATCGATTATAGGCAACTGAACAAGGTAACTATTAAGAATAAGTATCCACTTCCAAGGATAGACGACTTGTTTAATCAGTTACAGGGAGCTAGATGTTTTTCAAAGATATATTTGAGGTTAGGATACCACCATGTCAGAGTTCAGGAGAATGATATTCCCAAGACAGCCTTCATGGCCTGATATGTCCACTTCGAGTTCCTTTTCATGTCCGGGTTGACGAATGCACCTGCCATATTTATGGACTTGATGAATAGCCTATTTTGGCCATATTTAGATATGTTCGTGATAGTCTTTATTGATGATATTCTGGTTTATTCACGTTCAGAGGATGAGCATGTGAACTACCTGCGAACGGTACTCTAAACCCTCCGTGATAATAAATTATATGCTAAGTTTTCTAAGTGTGAGTTTTGGTTTAAGTCTGTAGCATTCTTGGGGCACATTGTATCCGACAGAGGTATAAAGGTAGACACTCAGAAGATTGAGGCTGTGAAATCCTGGCCTAGACCTACCACTCCGGCAAAGATTCGTAGCTTTCTAGGCTTAGCAGGATACTACTGGAGGTTCGTAGAGGGTTTTTCTTCTCTTTCAGCATCATTAACGAAGCTGACGCAGAAAGCGACTAAGTTTCAGTGGACAAAGTTTCCAAGAGCTTGATAATAGGTTGACCTCAGCGCCAGTTCTAGCACTTCCAGAGTGTCCAGATGGTTATGCCATGTATTGTGATACCTTAGCTGTCGGGTTAGGATGTGTCCTGATGCAACATGGGAAAGTAATTGTGTATGCTTTAAGGCAGTTAAGGAAGCACGAACGGAATTATCTAACCCACTATCCCGAATTAGCTGCGGTTGTCCATGCACTTAACATATGGCGGCATTGTTTATATGGTGTTCATGTTGATATATTCACTGATCATACAAGCCTGCAATATATCCTCAAGCAAAAAGAATTAAACTTGCAACAGAGGCGGTGGCTTGAATTATTAAAATATTACGATGTTAACATTCTCTACCATCTAGGGAAAGCTAATGTTGTAGCAGATGCCTTAAGTCGCCGATCTATAGGTATCTTAGCACATGTAGAGGCCGAAAAAAGATAATTAACTAGAGAGATTCATCAATTAGCTGTTTGGGGGTTTGGTTAGTAGACTCTAGTAATGGAGGAGTTGTACTCCAAAATACTGCAAAATCATCTCTCATAGCTAAAGTAAACGAGAGGCAGTACGAGGACCCAAAGTTAGTCGAGTTGATAGAGCGGGTTCCACAACAAAAAAGCCATTGTTAGAACTCAAATGAGATGGGGTTCTCATATACATGGGTCGTTTGTGTGTTCCAGATGTAGCAGGGCTACGAGATAGGATTATGTCATAGGCACATTATTCGTGGTACTCCATTCACCCTGGGTCGACGAAGATGTATCATGATATTAAGGAGGTGTATTGGTGGAATGATATGAAGAAGAACATTGTTGAGTATGTCGCTCAATGCCCTAGTTGTCAGCAGGTGAAAATAGAGCACCAGAAGCCCGGAGGGCTAATGCAGACTATAGAGATCCCGACATGGAAGTGGGAGGCGATAAGCATGGACTTTATCACAGGTTGACCTCGTTCTCAATGTAAGTTTGATTCCATATGGGTGATATTCGATAGGTTCACAAAATTAGCTCATTTCTTACCGGTCATAGCTACATATACATCAGAAGATTATGCAAAGTTATATATTAAAGAGATAATGCGACAACACGGAGCGCCAATATCAATTATATCTGACTGTGGGACCCAATTTATGGCATATTTTTGGAGGTCATTTCAAAAAGGTCTAGGGACTCAGGTGAATCTTATCACAAATTTTCATCTATAAACTGATGGACAAGCCGAACACACAATTCGGACGCTCAAGGATATGTTACGAGCATGTGTGCTGGATTTTAAAAGGAGTTAGGATGAACATCTATCTCTTATCGAGTTTGCATTTAATAACAGTTATTACTCCAGTATCCAGATAGCTCCGTATGAGGCTTTGTATCGGCGCAATTATACATCTCTTATGGGGTGGTTTGATGTTAGAGAATCTGGGTTACATGGGCCAGACCTGGTTCAACAGGACAGAAAAAGTAAAGCTTATTCGGGAGCGACTATTGACAGCTCAGAGTCGTCAGAAGTCATATTCTGACGTGCGGCGACGAGATTTGGAGTTCGGGGTTGATGACTGTTATTCTTAAAGGTGTCTTCTATGAAAGGTGTGATGAGGTTTGGCAAGAAAGGCAAACTTAGCCCACGGTATATTGGACCTTATAGGATCATTTGGAGAGTGGGCCAAGTAGCTTATGAGTTAGAATTGACCTTGGAATTAGAGTCTATTCATTCGATTTTTCACTTATTTATGTTACGAAAATGCATTGACGATCCTACCCGAGTGGTGCCCATGAATGATGTACAAATTACAAAGTACTTGTCATACGAGAAAATTCCGGTTGCCATCCTAGACTGACAAATCTGCAAGTTACGGAATAAGGAGGTAGCCTACGTGAAAGTCTTATGGAGAAGCAAGAATGTAGAAGAGATGACGTGGGAAGCGGAAGAAGAAATGAAGTCTAAATACCCCCACCTATTTCAAACTGGAGATATGGCTCGAGATTTATAGGTACCTCAGCAGAACTCTACGCAGGCCAGTAGGTCATCAGGTAAGCTCTCATTTTAACTGTCAGAATTTATGATGAACAGTTGTGTGAAGCCAAGTGTTGCTATGTATAGACAGTGTCCATGTATGGCATGTATAGTATGTTTTCTAACTACGTACAAGTTGGTTTCAATCTAGTATACGGAGGAGACTTTGGCAAAAAAGTTTCCAAGGTATCCAAGAGTAAACATTCGAGGACGAATGTTTCTAGGGGGGGAGGATGTTACATCTCGCATTTTTCGTACTTTAAAGTTTCATCTTCAGTTAATTGACGTAGACTCGGGGATGAAATTATCTTGAAATTAGCATATTTATGCTATTTATAACAAGCAATAAGTAAGGGCCATGAAGAATAAAGGGTACACGAATTAAAGGAAATGAGTTTCGTTGAAGGTTGTCGATTTGGGATAAAATACGGGCCTAGTAATAATACCCGATATTTATGAACTAGTACCATACAAGGTACCATATGACCGTGATAATATGATGTATAAATAATATTAAAAATAAGTAGAATTTTAATTAATTTGAGATAATTCTTAATTTGTGGGTAATTGGTTAATTATCGGGTAGCGGGACAATACCTAATTAATTATTAATTATAGGATAAGATTTAATAAAAACACTCCCCCACCTTATGTGGCATCAATCCACCACCCAACTCAAATGACTCATTAGTCATGTTGGGTAGGTGGCAATTTAAGGTGCTAACTAAATTACACCTCATACTAACATTTTCCAAGGCAAAATGACTGCACCCTCATATTGGCTCAAAGAGGTGATTTTTTAAAGAGATATTCAACTAAGTCCTTACAACCAGAAACTAACGAATTCCTACAAAATTCAGCAATTCCCTCAAGAATTTGTACACATTAAGTAGTGTGTTTAAGGCATGTAGCAACGTAAAACTTTCACAGTCCAATGTAAAATTTTGCGATTCTAAAGGAGTACAGTGCAACCTTTTTCGGGAACATCATACGGATTTTTCTACTCGTGGTATGTTAAGGCTAAGCCCTTCCTTCATTTTGGCGTGATCTCGTAATTTTACAAGCTTGATAATGAAGCATAAAGAAAAATTCATGTCCTGGAATTTACGTATATTTTTCCTAGTCTTGTAAGAAGAATATTCAATTGAGTATTTCCTTCTTCTAGTCAAGAGAGCATAGACTCTACATATACAGTATTATAGTATTTTCATTACCAGAGCTATAATCAATGGACAGGCCCCTATTGGGATACCTCTAATCAGATGGTAAGTTATACACCAAGCCTACTATGACCGAGCGCCTATGAGCGAGCCCAGTTGGCTGAGATACAGAGCCTAGTATGGCCGAGCACCTATGAGCGAGCCTGCTGCGGCAGAGTAGTTATATATATACCGAGCCTTAAGGGGCCGGACAGCTATTTTACTTATTATATTGAGAGAATTGAGTCAGTATCAGTAGGTAAGCATATGTTCAAGTTATCAATTCAGTTTCAGCTTTCAGTATATTGCCTTATATACTCTGTACATTATTTTGTACTGACGTCCCTTTTTGGTGGCACTGCATTTCATGTGTGCAGGTTCAGACAGACAGATGGGTAGACCTCCTCAGTAGGTGTCTGCCTGAGTTCAGCCTTATCGGTAAGCTCCCCGTGTTTTTGGAGTTGCCATGTCTAGAAGTTTGGTGTACATCTTGTGCATATATGTAGATAGGTTATGGGTAGGTCAGGGACCTGTTTCGATCACAGTATATCTATCAGTAGAGGCTTGTAGATATATCTTGTCAGTTAATGCAGTATGTTGGGCTTGTAGGCCCTGTACGTATATTTTGTTGGCTTGTTAGTTGTAGTAATTATGACGGCCTCGCCGGCCCAGCTTTATGTTGATATTTAGTCAGGTTAGTCTCTATTCAGTTTTATATTTTACATCGGACATTATCTTGCAATGTGGTCCATGGCTAAAGTATGACATTACATGTTTAGACAATTGGTATGCAAGGATAGGTGAGGCACTGGGTGCCGGTTTCGCCCCCAGGCTCGGGGCGTGACATACATCTTTCTGTATATGGGAATATCTTTATGGTCTTGAGTTCACAGGAGCACTTCCTTTTATTAGAGGAATGTGATGATCAAATACCCCTCTTGAAGGAGGTAATTTCTCTAGTTCTTTAAAGAGGCCCTTGTATTGTTCTAATAACCTTTGAATGCCAACAGGTTTCCCTCTTCTATTATGTGAAATATCAGTCTCCACAGGCTCTTCTGTGCACACCTTGATCATGAAAATCTGTACAGCATTCACAGAGATTTTTTTCAAGGCCTTTGCATCCACAGTCTTGAAGGAAGGATCAATGCCCTTCAATGTTAAAGATTGACCTAGATACATAAACTTCATGATATGCTTTTCAAAGTTAACTTGAATTTCCCCTAACCTACATAACAATTGTATCCCTAACACCGCATAACAGCTTCCTATAGGTTATACTAGGAAATCATCTTGAAACATTACCCCTTGCATGAACCAAGTAAACTTCTTACTCCTATTGATTGATTGAATTATCCTCATATCTGCTACAGATACATCTTGAGGACCGATTGTATGAATCTCACACCTAATCCTTTGATCAGCCTTCTCATTGATGAAGTTGTGTGTGGACCCACAGTCAATGAGGACATTGATGGGATTCTGTTTAGTGAAACACTTGAATACTCAGGTTTTTGTATCCCTCTGTGCCATTTAAAGCCTGCAATGAAATCTTACAGTTCTCTACTGGTTCCTCCTCTTGATCTGGTTCTACCCCCACTTCCTCTTCTATTTCATTCTTCTTGCCATTTCATCTCCTCAACTTCTATCTATATGGAATAAATGTGCCTCTTGGCTTTACATTTATGTCTTGATATAAACTTTTCATCACAAAAGAAGCATATGCCTTTAGTTTTTTTTCATCCATCTCTAGTGGAGTTAATCTCCTCCTTATAGAATTGTCAAAGATGGAAGTGATAGGTTTCGTGTAGTTAGTTGCTGATGTTTTGGTCAAACCTTAAGAAGTTCTCAGGTAGAGTGCATTGAAGCCGAAGAACTGCTTCTAATGGCCTTACTCTGAGCGGCAAAGCTAGCCTCATGTAATCTGGCTAGATAATAAGCTTAAGGAAGACTGTAGGGGTTTCCTATTCTCACTACGGTACTGAGTTCAGGCATGAGGTTATTTAGGAAGATACTGATTGCATGCTCTACAGATTGGCTAATCCTAGTCATAACACTATCAAATGCCTTTTGGAATTCTTTCAGAGACCTAGTGTGTTTGATGTTCATCAGCTCAATTTTGGGATCAGAATATTCAGCACCAAAACTATCACAAAGCCATAAATACTCTTCCCAAGCAGGTTGGGGTAATTGACCTTTTTTCTTCATGTATCCCAAGTGCCACTGCAGAGTATCACCCTCAAAGTGTAGTGATACTAGCTTCATCTTCTGCTGAATAGTTAGATATTCATCAGTAAAGAGTTTTTGCACCTTGTAAAACCACACTCTCAAGTATTATCCATTGAACTTTGGAAACTCTACCTTTGTAATATTTAGTAAATGGAATATTTGGTAAGGGTGCATTTTGGTTGGATTGTGGAGGAGGGTAATAGGTAGGAGACTGGGTGTGATGAGGATAGTGACTAGGGACATATGGAACCTAGTGGTATAAGGAAGTAGAGATGTATGTGTTCTGGTATGCATAAGGTTGGGTGTTTTGGTAAGTTTAGGAGTTGTTAGCATAGGTATGAGGATATGGGATATGTGGATTGTATAGGTTATGAAGGGGTGGTAGTCCCATAGGTGAACCCTGTACCTGATTTTGTACAGGCAAGTAATGTCTGCTGGTGTTCATTGTGTTTTGTTGAAGCTGGGGTTGAAATATAGGCATTCTGGAAGGTGGAGTTTGAAAGGCGGTTGGACCTGGAGGGCGGAATTGAGTGGATGGAGCTAAGGTAGTTCTAATAGGTGTGTGACTTACAACTGTGGGAGCAGCTTGAGGTATGGCAACAGAGACACAACTAACTTGGGAAGCAGGAATAGCACTAACATTTTGAACAATAATAGGAGAAATAGCTATAGCTGCAGCAGAGTTGAAGATTCTACTAGAGTAGCTGGGTATAGCTATATCTCCAAGGTCGAAAGGCTTATCATTAGGGGAATAAATCTCACCTTCACTATTGTGATGACCCGGCCGGTTATCTCATGAGTTACCACTCTATTTCTCCCATTTATACTTCTTTATGCTTTTGTTATCCGTGTTTTGTGGTATCTGGTTGGTTGGATTGGATCCGGATTGGTTTTGGTGAAGTTTGAGACACTTAGTCTCTTTTAAGAAGGCTTAAGTTGAAAAAATTAACTGGATGTTGACTTATGTATTATAGGGATCAAATGTGAGTTCTGATGGTTCGATTAGCTTCGGAAGGTGATTTATGACTTAGTAGTGTGATCGGAATGGGTTTTGGAGATTTGGAGATTTGGAGTAGATTTAGGCTTGAATTCGCGAAGCTGATATTTTGGCGTTTTTCGGTTGTTAGGCGAGATTTTGTCATAGGGGTCGGAATGGAATTCCGAGAGTTGCAGTAGCTTTGTTATGTGATTTGGGATGTGTGTGCAAAATTTTAGGTTATTCGGACGTGATTTGGTTGGGTTTTTTATCAAAAGCGAAATTCGGAAGTTTTTAGAAACTTAGGCTTGAATCCGAAGTGTTTTAGTTGATTTAGTGTTGTTTGAAGTGTTTTGATGATTATAACAAGTTTGAATAAGGATTTTGGATATGTTTGTGCCTTTGGTTGAGGTCCCAGGGGCCTCGGGTGAGTTTCGGGTGGTTAATCGGACCATTTTAAAGTTTAGAAGCTGCTGATGTTTTGATGTTGCTGGTGTTTTCGCACCTGTGATTTGGGGACCGCAGGTGCGGCGCTGCACGTGCGGTTTGGGGACCGCAGGTGCGGTGCCGCATGTGCGGAAGAGGAGCCGTAGAAATTGATGGTTGAAAATTTGCCAGGAACGGCAGATGCGGTGTGCGACCGCACCTGCGGAGTCGCAGGTGCGGATTGCTTATCACAGATACGATTTTTAGGAACTTAAGTGATTCCGCAGAAGCGGACGTTGAACCACAAATGCAGTACTGCTGATGCAGTTGAGGGGCCGCAGATACGGAAAGGCCTGGGCAGAAAATATAAATTGTGCCCTTCGCGAATTTTGAGCTATTTCACCATTTTTATCTCGGCTTTGGAGCTTTTTGGACGATTTGAAAGAGGGATTTATAGGGAACTTCATTGAGGTAAGGATTTTGGACCTAAAACTCATTCCTATGCTATTATTTCATGGATTAGAGATAGAACTTATGGAAATTAAGGGTGAAATTTGAGGAAAGCTAGGGTTTAGGATTGGAGACTATGATTGATGGTTTAGTGGACCATTTGAGGTCGGATTTCTGAGTTTTTGGTATGTATGAACTCGTGGGAAGATAAGGAATCTATTAGTGTAAGAATTTCTGAATTTTGAGGCGTGGGCCCGGGGTTCGGGTTTGGTAATTTCGGGATTTGTGCTAATTATTGATTATTTGCTTGGGCTTCGTTCCCTTAGAATATTTTGACGTCCTCGTTCTGATTTTGGATAGATTCGACGCACGTGGAGCCCGATTCAAGGGGTAAAGGCGTCGCGAGCTAGAGAATTAGCTGGTTTGAGGTAAGTAATGATTGTAAATGATGTTCTGGGGGTTTGAAACCCCGGATTGCACATCGTAGTGCTATATTGAGGTGAGGCATACACTTGATGATGAGCGTGGGGTCGTGCACTATTGAGGAATATGACTTGGTCCGTCCTGATTGATGATTTTACCGCGTATTTGACTGAAATCTATTTGTTATCATCATTATTTGGACTTCGTGCCAACTATTTGAAACCTTCGAGGATTTTTGTTGATACTTCCTCACTATTTTGACTTTATACTTGAACTCAGTCATGTTATTTTTCACTGTTTTCAAAACTCAACTATGTTCCCTTAGTTTTAATACTCAAATGATATTTTGGGCTGAGAAACACTGTTTTACTGTAGCCCGAGAGCCTTATGTGATTTTTGACTGAGTAAGGCCAAGGGCCTGTATTGTGAGGATATCTTTTGGGTCAGGCTGCACGCCACAGCGGTGATACACTGATACTTATGTGAGGCCGAGGTCCTGAGATATGTACGTCATGAGGTGGCTTGATTGATATGAGGTTGAGGGCCTAGATTGATGCCATAGGATGGCTTGTTATTGCGTTTGGGCCGTAAGGGGCCCCTCCAGGAGTCTGCATACCCCTAGTGAGCGCGGGTACCCATTTTGATGTGAGATATAGCCCAATGGGCTGGTATGGTTCTATGTGATTGCTCGAGGGGCTGGTATGGTTCTATGCGATTGCCCGAAGGGCTGGTACTATTCTGAGATATTGCCCGAGGGGCGTATTTGTTGACATTGTGCCCGAGGGGCGAACCTTATGTGCTTATCTTTCTTATTTGCCTGTCATTTACCTACTTAATTGTGTATTTGTGTCCGAGGGGCGAATTTCTGTGCTTATCTGCACTAGTTGTTCTGCATTCATTTGCATAACTGTTGAAAAAGTCATTTTCAAAGAAGTTTAAACTGAGCTAAGATGTTTAAGGGATTTTACAGCTTCATAGCTTTCTTACTGGTTTTTGAACTGCTTCTATACAGCATGTTGATGCACTTTTTGTGATTTCTTACCATTTAGGCTTTAGTTATGATTATTACTCACTGAGTTGGAGTACTCACTTTACTCCCTGCACCTTGTGTGCAGATTCAGGTACTTCGACATCCAGTAGCGAGTATTGGCTGAGCTGAGGCAGAGTTACCGGAGTTTAGCAAGGTATCTGCCGGTGTTCGTAACACTGCTTTTCTCCCTCTTTATTCTATTAGTCTGTACTAAGTACATTTCAGACTTTGTCAGTTGTATTTAGACTTTAGTAGATGCTCATGACTAGTGACATCCCAATTTGGGTTGTGTTTGGGTTGTACTTCCGCATTTAATTGATATTATCCATTACTTAATACTATTGAATCATGTTTTAGACTGCTTTATGTTGTTTAACTGTTTAAAAAGCTAAATTGGATTTAGTTGGCTGGCCTTGTCTTTACGAGAGGTTCCATTACGACCAGGTTCGGGGAATAGGGTCGTGACAAGTTGGTGTTAGAGCCTAGGTTACATAGGTCTTATGAGTCATGAGCAGGTTTAGTAGAGTATCGTGGATCGGTACGAAGACGTCTGTATTTATCCTCGAGAGGCTGCAGAACCTCAAGGAAAACTCTATATTCTTGAAACTTTTATCGTGCGTCCTTGATTCAGCTTGAAATATAACTCTTTGAATTCCTTCCATGCATTCGTATGTGCGAATGAGCGCTCAGTATCAGATGTGCATCGATCGCTTGTGATTCCCTTATTGAGGGGAAATATGTGATCTCTATGTGCTGATGTTGGGCCAGTCTGGAGGGCTCGAGGCCGGATTTTTGCCTATAGCTTGAGCACCGAGGTGTTGATTGTGTGAGCACGTGTTTCTGAATCTATGTGTTCTATTTTGTCCCTATTAAGGGAAGTAATGACTGGATAGTATGTGATGAGGGTGATATGACTGCGAGATGTATTCATATGATTTAGAAGCGACGAGAAGGGTCTGCTGGAGCATAGAAGAACTATTAGGTGCCTGATTTCCATCTTGATTTGAGGTATGGCCCTAAGTTAGAGGTGCGTGAAGAATCTTTTCATATTTTCTAGTTGGGAGTGAAGTAAATTTCATGTTGTGATTAAGTTCAGACTCAGGAAGACTAAGTGACTGTGTAAAGTTTATGTCGGTGGAAAGTATACAGAAATGTTAGTTGGAGGCAAAGCAGGTGGGTTATCTCCTGCGGAATGTTTTGAGTTTGTGCGATCCTTATGCTGTCTGTTAGAAGATCTCAATTTCAAGTGAAAGATATATGTTATAATTTGAATTTGGATCGCTTAAGAGAGTGGGTTTAACTATTACGAGGGTGAATGCGAGATTTGCAGAAGATTTAAAGTACCAAATGGTGTGTGTTTCACGAACTTATGAAGGACTGAGTTTGACCACACTACGGAAGTATGGCAGTGATTGAGTATATTCATTATGAATTATGGTGTATGTTTTGATCTATGGCTTTAATCCAAGTGGGGTACTTGCTATTGATTAGCTGATTGCACGGTTATGTGCTATGTTGGTTAGAGTTTGAGGTGTGCTGGTGAATCAGTTATGGTTTGCGGAGATTGAGCCCGAGGATGGCTCGAGTAAAGTAAATATTTTCGACTAAGGCAAGGTTATATCATGCTTCATAGGTGTTTGAGAATCACGGAACGTCTTGAGTTATTGTTGATAAAGAATGCTCAGTGCATAGGAAGGAAAGTGGATTGGTTGCATCAAGGTAAGGTTATATGCTGCAGTGTCAGAAGTGCTAATGAGGCGCAGGTTGTTCGGTTTATTTGATCAGGCTAATTGCAGTTCGAGTAGAGTGAATGACTCTCGAGAATGGTTTTGATGAGTTCAAGATTCCACATATAATAATAATTGGAGACTGTCAAGTTGTTCTTGTGGCTAGAAACTGAGGTTTTGCATTTGAAGGTTGCCAAGACTTGTGTCACTTCTATATCGATTATGGGATTCTATACATCAGTATTAGGGAAGTAGTGTCTACAGATTCGCAGTAAGTCTTTTCAATGTAGGTATTTTGAATGTGGTGGTTTTGGGAACATTTAAAAGAGTATTCAGCGGGTTATGAGCCTTAGACTATGTGGTATTATACTTGGTCTCGTATGACGAGTCTAAATTGAGGAATTGTGATGCTATAGCAAAAAAGAGTATCAAGTTGAAGGTGAAATCAGAGGAACTCAGGTGGCTGGGATTGATTGCAAGTAGGTCAAATCAGTATGGCAAGGATATGATTAGTTCTTTGGATGCTTACGAGGTAATGAGTTTCTACAGGTGTTTCACGGCAATGCTCTTAGGTTTAGTAGCCTGCGTAGCTTGGTTGAGTTAGAAGGATTCAGTCATGTCAGGTATGGTTTGTGAAAAAGGGAGACAGAGAGTTCTTGATGATTTCTACTGCAGTTAGAGATGCATATTTTTTGCGAGTGTAAGAAGCATGGAATGTGTAGTGATTTTCTTCTAGATGGGATCATTTGGAAAGTTCTTGACTAGTTGAGTACGTAGATGTTTGTGGCTCAGAAGGGAGATGAAATTATCATGTTATTCTAGGATGGTATGGTATATGCGGTATGTTGTGGAGGATTGAGATTTGCGTGTGTAAGGTTACAGTTCAGTTCTGAACAGAAGGTCATAAAATCCTTAGGCAGCACGGGCAGTTTTAGATAATTAGAGAAATGAGCTTCAGATGATTAGGGGAATGATCTTCAGATGATTAAGGAAATGGTTTTGCTAGTTAGAGGTAATTTGACAAGGGTATATGTTTCAGAAAAAGGGAATGTGATTAAGTTGGTGGTACTTCAGTAGTATTACGGCACTTTCTTGTTAGATCAACTGCTGATATCCGAGTTTGCTTGGAGGCACAGAAGAATGTTAGAGTATCTCTCGTGGGATGATTGGGTATTAGAGATATGGTATGCATTCGGACGGCGGAATTGGGATCAGGTATGGTGATTCGTGTGCTTTATGGACTTGGAGACCCGAGTGGATCCTTTGTTTCTTGGGTATGTTATATTTGGGATGTGATGTTAAGTATAGACTGGTTGTCTCAGTTTTGTGTTATTCTGGGCTATTGCGCTAAGACGGCGACATTGGCTATGCCGGGAATGACACAAATTGAGTGGCGAGATTCGACGGATTATGTTCCCAGTAAGGTGGTTTCATTTTTGAAGACCCAGCAGATGGCTGGGGGAGGGTTGTCTTTCTTATTTTGCCATCGTGATAGATGGCAGTTCAGAGACTCCTACAATGATTCAGTTCCGATGGTGAGGGATATTCCGGATGTGTTTCCTGCTGTGGGGCATGTCGCTGGATAGGGTTGTCGATTTCAATATTGATTTGATATCGGGCACCGTATCGTATGGCACCGACAGGGTTAAAGGGGTTGAAGGAGCAGCTTTAAGATTTTCTTGATAAGGAGTTCGATGGCAGGATAATGTGGATGCGTGTTCTAATTTGAGTAGGCTTGGTTGGCTCTGGATTGTATTATTGAGGGATGTTTTGATTCGATTGTTATTGAGCTTATTAGTAATCTGGGGAGGTCTATGAGTTACCTTTTTGTGTTGCGAGGTGTTATGATTTGTTGGTTATAGGCACATATGGTGCGGTTCTCTTGGGGTCTCATAGTGGAAGTTGAGCGGGAAGAGTAATTGGTCGTTGCTCGGTGGATGGCATATCAGCATGTCCTTTCGGGTTGTATGGTGTATGTTATTTTCTTCACCACGGTTATGATGATTTGCTTTGGTTCTAAACATCAATTGCGCGTGGTCGTCAATTTTGAGCAGAGTGACTTGAGGTGTGTCATGTGGAGCAGTGTTTGGATAGGGTCGCGCATTGCAGCAAAGTTATGTGGAGGTATGACTATGCGGGTTAGCTTCATGTGCTCTGTTTCTATGATGTGAGACGGGTTCTCAGCCTGGTGTTGTGGTAGTACTGGTGAGCTTGCGGTATAGCTCTTTCATTTGAATCACTTTCATGATTTGAGTATGTTCGTATTGTTCTTATTGGTGCACAGATTGTGCAAGTTGTGACTTTAGTCTGGATTGAGGTGTCATCCACCAGAATAGTTGTGTTGGATTAGGTAAGATCATTGGGATCTTTAATGAATACAACGGATTCAATTTCAACATGTTGGAAGGATAATATCGAGGTTCGGCTCAGAAATTTGCTATGGTCCTTGCCAAAGGAGAAGTGGCTTCATGAGTGGTTGATCTGAGAAATGGTTATGGTTTATTGTGTGTTTCATTTATCATTGGCAGTGCATGAAAGTGTTGGAATGAGACCTTAGTCGATAAGAGGGTTTCTATCGGTATTCAATTGTTGCGTGCAGCTACTGTGATTAGAAGTTATCGCTGCAAGCATTTGAGTTATGTGGTATTTCATGTAGTTGCACCGAGTTTGCAAGTATGGGTTATTACAGCTTGTTCGGAATTATTTCCAGTATAAATGTGAGATTCTGACCGCATTGAAGATTTCAGAGTTGGAATGTGGTTCCATGGTTTATGGGCTAGATTGGATGGTGAAATTTCAGTTTCTATGTGTTACCAGACCTATATAAGATAGGGTGACGTGGGATCACCCCCGGGTATATGCATACAAAGATTATTCAGCGATTGTTTAGCTTTTGGAACAAGTCTGGGCACGTTCGAGGAAAAATGTTTGTTTAAGTTGGGGAGGATGTGACGACCCGGCCGGTCATCTCATGAGTTACCGCTCCATTTCCCCCATTTATGCTTCTTTATGCTTTTGTTATCCGTGTTTTGTGGTATCTGGTTGGTTGGATTGGATCCGGATTGGTTTTGGTAAAGTTTGAGACACTTAGTCTCTTTAAAGAAGGCTTAAGTTGGAAAAGTCAACCGGATGTTGACTTATGTGTTAGAGTGCTCGAATGTGAGTTCCGATGGTTCGGTTAGCTTCGGGAGGTGATTTATGACTTAGGAGTGTGATCGGAATGGGTTTTGGAGGTTTGGAGTAGATTTAGGCTTGAATTGGCGAAGTTGATATTTTGGCGTTTTCTGGTTGTTAGGCGCGATTTTGACATAGGGTTCGTAATGGAATTCCGAGAGTTGCAATAGCTTCGTTATGTGATTTGGGATGTGTGTGAAAAATTTCCGGTTATTCGGACGTGATTTGGTTAGGGTTTTGATCAAAAGCGGAATTCGGAAGTTTTTAAAAACTTGGGCTTGAATCCGAGGTGTTTTGGTTGATTTAGTGTTGTTAGAAGTGTTTTGATGATTGGAACAAGTTTGAATAAGGATTTTGGATATGTTGGTGCATTTGGTTGAGGTCCCGGGCGCCTCGGTGAGTTTCGGGTGGTCAATCGGTCCATTTTGAAGTTTAGAAGCTGCTGAGGTTTTGCTGTTGCTGGTGTTTTGGCACCTGCGATTTGGGGACCGCAGGTGCGGCGCTGCACGTGCAGAAGAGGAGCTGCAGAAGCGGATGGTTGAGATGATTAATGATTGTAAATGATGTTCTGAGGGTTTGAAACCCCGGATTGCAAATCGTAGTGCTCTATTGAGGTGAGGCACACGCTTGATGACGAGCGTGGGGTCGTGCACTATTGGGGATTGTGACTTGGTCTGTCCCGATTGATGATTTTACTGCGTATTTGACTGAAATCTATTTGTTATCATCATTATTTGGGTTGAATTCCATATTTGGGCTTCGTGCCAACTATTTGAACCCTTCGGGGATTTTTGTTGATACTTCCTCACTGTTTTGACTTTATACTTGTACTCAGTCATATTATTTTTCACTGTTTTCAAAACTCAGCTATGTTCACTCAGTTTTAATACTCAAATGATATTTTGGGATGAGAAACATTGTTTTACTGTAGCCGAGAGGCTTATGTGATTTTTGACTGAGTAAGGCCGAGGGCCTGTATTGTGAGGATATCTTTTAGGTCGGGCTGCACGCCACAACGGTGATACACTGATACTGATAACCTGAGATATGTACGCCACGAGGTGGCTTGATTGATATGAGACTGAGGGTCTATATTGATGCCACGAGATGGCTTATGATTGCGCTTGGTCCGTATGGGGCCCCTCCAGGAGTCTGCACACCCCTAGTGAGCACGGGTACTCATTATGATATGAGATATAGCCCGAGGGGATGGTATGGTTCTGTGTGATTGCCCAAGGGGCTAGTATGGTTTTTTGTGATTGCCCGAGGGGCTGGTACTGTCCTGAGATATTGCCCGAGGGGAAGATTTGTTGACATTGTGCCCGAGGGGCGAACCTTATGTGCTTATCTTTCTTATTTTCCTGTCATTTACCTACTTAATTGTGTATTTGTGCCCGAGGGGCGGATTTCTGTGCTTATCTGCACTAGTTGTTCTGCATTCATTTGCTTAATTGTTGAAAAAGTCATTTTCAAAGAAGTTTAAACTGAGCTAAGATGTTTAAGGGATTTTATAGCTTCATTGCTTTCTTACTGGTTTTTGATCTGCTTCTATACAACATGTTGATGCACTTTTCGTGATTTCTTACTATTCAGGCTTTAGTTATGATTATTACTTACTGAGTTGGAGTACTCACTTTACTCCCTGCACCTTGTGTGCAGATTCAGGTACTTCAGCACCCGTAGCGGGTATTGGCTGAGCTGAGACAGAGTTACCGGAGTTTAGCAAGGTAGTTGTTGGCGTTCGCAGCACTGCTTTTCTCCCTCTTTATTCTATTAGTCTGTACTTAGTACATTTCAGACTTTGTCAGTTGTATTTAGACCTTAGTAGATGCTCATGACTAGTGACACTCTGGTTTGGGATGTGTTTGGGTTATACTTCCGTATTTAATTGATATTATTCGTTACTTAATACTATTGAATCATGTTTTAGACTGCTTTATGTTGTTTAACTGTTTAAAAAGCTAAATTGGGTTTAGTTGGCTGGCCTTGTTTTCACGAGAGGCGCCATCACGACCAGGTTCGGGGAATAAAGTCGTGACAACTATAGGATACTGTCTTGGCTCGTTCAGGTCTTTTTCCTCCGTGAATCACCTCATTAAGACCCTCCCTGATCTCACTCATGGCTTCCTTTTGTGTTTGATTCTTTTACTTTTGAGTTGCTTCCGGCCGATCCTGCCTTGCTGCAAAGCTGGACATTTCTGTGGATATTTTTTATAAGACATTCATAACTTCGTTCATTTCAGCTGTCATCGTTCCATAGAGCCAAGATATGCTCTGATACCACTGATACAAAATCGATAAAACAAGAACAACTAATGAAACAGCAAAGGAAGAAAAGAAGAAAAAGAAGTTGCATCGAAGAACTAAAATGATAACTAGGGCAAAAGATGAATGTTTTCAATTGATAGCTGCTAAACTGAGCTCATTTACACTATATAGAGTGCTAAAGTGAGATAGTGACCTAATGAGAATATTCTTCCAGTTGTGTAATTTCGTATGATCAACCTGGGCTGTTGTTCTTCTAGGCTATGTAAATTAAAGGATGCAATGGGTAATATACTAAACTATAATTAGATAAACATGGTGGACCTAATTGTCTAATGATAGAACTTCCTTCAGCTCCTTTCTCAACTAACTTAACTGTCGCGTCCCCTTCATTAAGCTCAACGTACAACCCTCGCAAGCTCTGCTTTTAAACACTTCATATCAACCTAACTAGAAAACAGAGTTACTTTGAGAGACCGTATGTATTAGGCCAAGATACAATGATATAAAGCTATATACTGATATACAATTCGGTACACTAATATATAAGTTGTTATACAAGTAGGTATACACTCTATTGTCGGAGCTTCTTGTGGGCAAAACTTGAAATTAATTCATTCAAACCGCTTTTAAACTGCTCTAAAATATTCCAAATTAAATGTATGAACTACCAAAGATATTCTCAATCATTTGCCAAAACACCCACTAAAAATAATTTTAATTTCGAAACTTCGACTTTTGAAATCGAAGATTTGAAACTTCTTTAATGGAGTCATTATTTTTCTTCTTCCTTCAAACCACCTCTAAACTACTTCAAATCATCTCAAATTTGATATATGAACTGCCAAAGATTAATTCCCAACCGTTGTCAAAATATCAACTCGAAATCAAATAATTTCAAAAACTCATTTTTTGAACTCGAAGATTCTAAGCTTCTTTAATGGAGTTTTTGATATCATTCTCCAAGTTTCAATCATATAACAGTGCTTGACAAGGAACTTAAGCAACAAATAATAATCCTCAACTGATTCGTACAACAAATATTTTAAAACTACAAAAACTTTCAACCGCCAACTTCAGCTTTTCAGTGCTGCTATGATGCTCTTTGACATGTAATGGAACTCCAACGGAAGAATAATAAGGGAGATGAAGGAGTTGGAGCGTGAAAGTTGTGGAGACGGAAATAATATTTTGAGGATAATAGCTATAAGCAGTTGTTGATTTTTTCAATTAAAAAACGATTATAGGCTACGGGCTATTTATGATATATCATTTACTGAAGGGTCATTAACAGAAATAGGATCTTTTACTGTACACCATTTAGATTTTTAATCCGTTAAGAGAAGTCTTGGGAAAAAAGCCTTCGCGCCAAATTTTTGGAAGTATGCTCATGGTGATCACCAGATTCTTAAGGTGTACGTCAAGATTTCTGATCAAACAATTAATCCTAGCGATCACCACAATGCGCTTTATGGTAATCACCAGTATTTGCCACATATTCTCATTGATTACAAGAATTTCGCGTTATCATTGAAAATTCTAGTGATTGTCAGGACTATTGGTGTTTCGTAATTCTAAATGGAAAAATCCTTTTGGCCACACCGTTTTTGGCCAGATTGACCCAAATGGGGTCATTTAAGTAATTTTAAGGCCTAATTAGGGTTTCAGGCGTATTTTTATACCCAAAATACCCTTTCAGTAACCTTTTGAATATTTCTCTCTCACCATTAAATATTTATCTTCCCAATACATGAAAGATCTCAAGGGTTTAAACTCTATTTTCCATAAAGCTTTTTATTAATTTATTTTTTTTTACGTATTTCCATCCTTTTTTTTTGTAGTATACACCATATAATTCCAAATAATTCATCTATATACATGTATCTAATTGTGCATTTCGTATATGTTTAGTATTTGAGTATGTATTTCGTATATTTTTTAGTAGGTCTTCAAAGTCCTACTATTTAAACACATGATACCCTACTTAACACTACAAGAAATTTGATTATCTGTGACGAATTATTTTGTCACTTAAAGCTTATATTTCGTCACAAAAAAAATTTTGTGACGAAAAATAATTCGTCAATTGCTCGTCCTTAAATGAGGGTCACTAAAAGTATACAAAGACAACTTCGTGTTTTGTCGCTAAATATAGTTATTTTAACAACGAAGTTTTTTTTTCATCCCCTTGTTCGTCAAAAAAATATGAAAAATTTGTAGCTGGTTGTTTGTTTTCGTCACTAAAAAGGTTATTAATACCGACAAACGACCTTTGTCACTAATTATTTAGATTAATTAGTAACGATATCACTTGTCTCTAAAGTTACGTATATTTCATAGTTGAATAAATGTAATTTTGTCACTGAAGATCGCCTTTTAGATACAAATAATATTTCGTCCCTAAATATACAAATTAGTGATAATTTTACTTTTATAAAAATGGTTTACAATTTTGTAGTTAAAAGTATCATCTGATCACTAAATATATTGCTTTTACCGACAAAAAAAATTATCATAAAATGTCTAATTACAATAGTCACAAAGTTACAACAAATTTGATTATCAATAGCGAATTATTTTGTCACTTAAAAGCTATATTTCATCACAAAAAATCTTTTGTGACAAAAAATAATTTGTCAATTTTTTCGTCCTGAAAAATACCGTCACTAAAAGTATACAAAGACAATTTTGTGGTTCGTCGCCAAATCAAGTTATATTAGTGACAAATTTTTTTTCGTTCCCAAATGCCTAGTATTTGTGACGAACTTGTTCGTCAAAAATAATATAAAAAATTTGTCGCTAATAGCGTATTTTAGTCACTAAAAAGATTATCAATGCCGACGAAACTACCTTGTCACTAAATATTTAGTTTGATTAGTGACGACATCAACTGTCTCTAAAGTTATATGTATTTCGCAGTTAAATTAACATTATTTCGTCAGTAAACACTACCTTTTATGTTCAAAAAATATTTCATCCCCAAATATATAAATTAGTGACAGCTTTGCTATTACAAAAAATAATTTATAATTTGTAGTTGAAAACTATTATGTCGTCGCTAAAAACCATATTTTTTTATAATATTAGTTAAAATTATCATAAAATACGAATCGTGAAAAGATCATTTTCGAACACTTAATATTTTTGTCACTAAATGTGGTCAATTTATGATGAATTTGATGACGTCAAAATTCATCCATAGTGGTACTATTTATAAGTAGAATTTACCTAATTTTCCATTAATTCAAGAATTTATTATTTACTAAAAGGAAATAACATAATAAAACATGGAAGATAACAACAAAAATTCTCATCTATGATGACATAATTAAGAACTGGTACTATATTGAGATAATATCTCATTACAAACTCCTTAAAATAAATACTAGAATAAAATAAAATTTATTCAAAACCATGAGGTCAAGTAGAAATACAATAAATTGAGAAATAAAAAAAACTGTTGCTTCTTCAAACGCTACTTTAACCACTTGCCTAATAACTTTGCCCTTGAATAAATTTAAACTTTCACGTACCTGTTGAAGAAAAAAAATAATTTTACTACATTTGATAACATGATTTAGCAAAAAATATTTTTTCAAATTTTAATTTGTGAAGAAAATAATACAATGACAAACTAGTACTGACCGGTAGAAAAGTACTTAGTCGAAGTTAGACAGTAAATATTAATTCTTCTTTGACTACAAATAACCACAAGAATTAAGACGAAGAGATATTAAATTAAGATTACTTAATCTCTCAAAAAATAAAGAATATTAGACACTTCTGCAGTAGAATTAAATCAATAAGAACTTACAAATACGTACACGTAATATATCATTTGGAGAAACTCAAAATTGTATTGCCCTACAATTAAAAGAAAAAGATATTCCATGTGAGAGATGCAACAGAAAAAAATTAAAGTATAGTTAGTATTTCTTAACTTAGAGTGAGGATTTGTACCAAAGCAAAATAGGAGCCAGAATTGGCTTTGCGTCTTAAAACGCTCATCACGCAAATTTGATCTTTTATGTTATTAAATCAACAAAAGAATTCGGACAAAATCAAGCATTATAGAATACAAGGATTTGTGTGTGTGTGAAAGAGAAAGAAATGAAATTAATGAAGGTAATATAGCAGATCTAAGTGGTGCAATAATTTGATAGGGAGATGAATATCACATAAAGAGTTAGGAGAGAAATAGGGGAGAAATTGGAAATGGAGAGGCGGCACTACAATTAAAAAGAGGGATTTGGAACACAAAAAAGAAAAGGAGGGAAATTTTGCCGCTTTTTTTCCGTAAACTTTAAAAAAAATAAAAACGAACATTGTCTTTCATTATGGACAAAAGACTATCAATATTGAAAAAAATATTTTAACAACCATGAGAACGTTGTTGTCAATTTATTTTCACTTTAAATTTATTATGTTACCAAAATACTACAAGATAAAATTTTTGCTAACAAGAAAAAATTTAATGATTAAAAGTTTATTGTGTATATCAATGGTTAAATCACAAACTTCATAAGTTAAAACACAAATAAAGTAAAATATATCCAACATGAAAGTCTAATGGAAATACAAGAATATTGATAAATTAAAAAATAAATAGAAATTTGTTGCTTCCTCAAATTGCTAAAGTAACCACTAGTCTAATAATTAAATCCCGAAAAAAATTTCACCTTCATATACCTGTGAAAAGAAAACCAAGTAATAATAAATTAAACTTTCAAACATTAATGGTGAAGCAAATGAGATATAAGTAAAGATACTTACTCGAGTTTAAGTAATGGAGTATTTATTAAGTGTTAATGTGGCAGATCTTACTGGAGCAAGGGCTAGATGGGGGTTGAAGATCACATAGAGAGATATGAGAAGAAATGGCCTAGAATAAGGGGATGGGAGTTAGGATTACAGTGCAGCAGAAGTACATTAAAAGAGGGATTTGGGGGATTGAAAAAAAACAAGGAGGGAACTTTGCCGCTTACACTTTTCGCACAACTTTGAAAAAAGAATATAACCTAAACAAATTTATTGAGAAAATCTAGTATTTTAGGATATAATTAGCAATTTAATTATGAAATATAAATAATAAGTAGATATTGATGCTAGTTATTACATTGTTGCGCTTGATATATAGTTACATTGAACGTCTATATATGTAATAAGTAGATATTGATAGCGACCATAAATTACATTTACTATGGTTCCACTAGTCAATCGACACCAATCGTTATATTTTGGGATATAATTAGCAATTTAATTATGATAAGTAGATATTGATAGCGACCATAAATTACGTTTACTATGGTTCCACTAGTCAATTGACACCAATGTTTATATTTTGGGATATAATTAGCAATTTAATTATAAAATATAAATAATAAGTAGATATTGATAGCGACCATAAATTACGTTTACTATGGGTCCACTAGTCAATTGGCATCAATCGTTATATTTTGGGATATAATTAGCAATTTAATTATGAAATATAAATAATAAGTAGATATTGATGCTAGTTAATTACATTGTTGCGCTTTATATATAGTTACATTGAACGTCTATAAATATGTGTATAGTAGCCAACATATAATTTCATTCATTAAGGTCATGTGTATATTGATAGCGACCATGTAATTACGTTTATGGTTCCACTAGTCAATTGACACCTATCGTTATATTTTGGGATATAATTAGCAATTTAATTATGAAATATAAATAATTAGTAGATATTGATGCTAGTTAATTATATTGTTGCTCTTTTTATATAGTTACATTTAACATCTATATATATAATAAGTAGATATTGATAGCGACCATAAATTACGTTTACTATGGTTCCACTAGTTAATTGACACCAATCATTATATTTTTGGATTTAATTAGCAATTTAATTATAAAATATAAATAATAAGTAGATATTGACACTTGTCAATTATATTGTTGCGCTTTATATATAGTTACATTGAACGTTTATATATATATGTGTATTGTAGCCAACATATAATTTCATTCATTAATGTCATGCATATATTGATAACGATCATATAATTACGTTTACTATGGTTCCACTAGTCAATTGATGTCAATCGTTATATTTTGGACATAATTAGTAATTTAATTATGAAATATAAATAATAAGTAGATATTGATGCTAGTTAATTATATTGTTGCGCTTGATATATAGTTACATTGAACGTCTATATATGTAATAAGTAGATATTGATAGCAACCATAAATTACATTGACTATGGTTCCACTAGTCAATCGACACCAATCGTTATATTTTGGGATATAATTAACAATTTAATTATGATAAGTAGATATTGATAGCGACCATAAATTACGTTTACTATAGTTCCACTAGTGAATTGACACCAATCGTTATATTTTGGGATATAATTAGTAATTTAATTATAAAATATAAATAATAAGTAGATATTGATACTAGTTAATTACATTGTTGCGCTTTATGTATAGTTACATTGAACGTCTATATATATATAATAAGTAGATCTTGATAGCGACCATAAATTACGTTTACAGTGGTTCCACTAGTCAATTGATACCAATGGTTATATTTTGGGATATAATTAGCAATTTAATTATCAAATATAAATAATAACTAGATATTGATGCTAGCTAATTATATTGTTGCGCTTTATATATAGTTACATTGAACGTCTTTATATATATATATGTGTGTGTGTGTGTGTGTGTGTGTGTAGTAGCCAACATATAATTTCATTTATTAAGGTCATGCGTATATTGATAGCGATCATATAATTACGTTTACTGTGGTTCCACTAGTCAATTGACACCAATCGTTATATTTTGGATATAATTAACAATTTAATTATGAAATATAAATAATGAGTAGATATTGATGCTAGTTAATTACATTTGTTGCACTTTATATATAGTTACATTGAACGTCTATATATATAATAAGTAGATATTGATAGCGACCATAAATTACGTTTACTATGGTTCCACTAGTCAATTGACACCAATCGTTATATTTTAGGATGCAATTAGCCATTTAATTATGAAATATAAATAATAAGTAGATATTGATACTAGTTAATTACATTGTTGCGCTTTATATATAGTTACATTGAACGTCTCTCTCTCTCTCCCTCTCCCTCTCCCTCTCTCTCTCTCTCTCTCTCTCTCTATATATATATATATATATATATATATATATATATATATATATATATATATATATATATATATATATATATATAT
>MU706859.1:75173-86917 GCA_026770625.1 Nicotiana glauca
CTTAGCCTTCTTTACCCATTTTGTACCTACAATTCATGAAAAACACTACTAAGAGCATTTTGTCATCATATATATCATCAAAACAACATAAAAATGTGATTATTTAGGGCGTGATTATAGTCAAATTCACCTATTATCAATATATATGTGTATAGTAGCCAACATATAACTTCATTCATTAAGGTCATGCGTATATTGATAGCGACCATGTAATTACGTTTATGGATCCATTACGTTTATGGATCCACTAGTCAATTGACACCTATCATTATATTTTGGGATATAATTAGCAATTTAATTATGAAATATAAATAATAAGTAGATATTGATGCTAGTTAATTACATTGTTGCGCTTTTTATCTAGTTACATTTAACGTCTATATATATAATAAGTAGATATTGATAGCGATCATAAATTACGTTTACTATGGTTCCACTAGTTAATTGACACCAATTGTTAGATTTCGGGATTTAATTATGAACATAAATAATAAGTAGATATTGACACTAGTCAATTACGTTGTTGCGCTTTATATACATTGAACGTTTATATGTATGTGTATAGTAGCCAACATATAATTTCATTCATTAATGTCATGCGCATATTGATAACAACCATATAATTACGTTTACTATGGTTCCAATAGTCAATTGACACCAATCGTTACATTTTGGGATATAATTAGCAATTTAATTATGAAATATAAATAATAAGTATTCATCTTTTCTTGCACCACCGAATTTTCTTGGTTTGAATCCATTTTTTAGATAGGGTAAAATGTCCACTTGACTTGGTTTGATATGAAGGAAGTATAATAAATCGTATACCGTATTTGTTTTTAAGAAAGGAAGAAAATATAATAATTTGTATACACACTAAATCGTATAATTTGTATAAACATAAAATACACATAAATACAATAAAAATACAGATATAATACACAAGACTCTTCATCTCCCAACATTTAATTTTTGCATACTTCAAGACTTGGAATTTAATTTTGTACTTTGGAGGAAAAAATGTAGGCTAATTAGTTGGAGGGTCATTTATGTCTTTTCACTGGTGTGGCCAAAGTTGGGTCACACCAGTGGTCGTTTAGCATCTCCCATTCTAAATAGTGTGCTTTAAAAAATTTAAGCGGAGCTATTGTTTTATAATATTTTTTAAAGGAGTCAAAATATAAATAGTGGTTTTGAAAATGTCTATCCAGCGTGATGCTTGGCATATGGTATCAAATACCCTTCCAAATTCAAGAAGTAGCCGGTCCAGCTCTCACTTTTACTATAGGCCTATTGGATCTGATCCAGATAGATATCTGGCCCAAAATATGCGGTGAGGTTAACAAGAAGTGTGCATCTTAATGCCAGATTTTCATTAGTCCACAATTTGAGGAAAAAGTGGCGAAAAATTCAAAAATGGCCAGTTTTTTCTCCTAGTCAATCAAAATTAGTCACAGAATCACCGGTCAACGATATTTAGCCACTAATTTAGTGCGGTAATATTTGTTTGACTAAAATACCCCTGCTTTTTTTTTTATTAATTTACGCGACTTCACCTTAAATTATTCTTTTAGCAAAACTTAACAAAATCTTCCGGCATTAATTTTCAAATCGAGTTATTAGGAAAATTTTCACTGTCAATCTGCAAATCTAAATATTAGCAAAATCTTTCGGCGTTAATCGAGGTATTAGCAAAATTTTTCGGCTTTAATTTGCAAATCGAAGTATTAGCAAAATCGTTCTGCGTCAATCTGCAAATCGAATTTTTAGCAAAATTTTTGTCGTCATTCTTTAAATCGAAGTAAGTTCTATCTATTATTTGTCTTATTATTTAAATTTCTTCTATGATAAAGAATTCAAACCATAAAATTCATAGTATCAGTAAAAAAATTGAATTTTTCGAATTTTTGATTTGTTTTTAATGCTTTAATCTGTGTTATTGTCTAATTTTCTCAATGTAGATCATAGCGCCAGTATAATTTGTTGGACGTTTCTAAATTAATATCTAAAGTGAAGATATTTCCAGCTTATTATACTGAAAATCTCATAAAAAAGCATTATAATTCACTTGAAGTATGTTTCGTTAATGTAGATATTATGTTATAATATAATTGAGTTTTGTTTGAATCTAGTATATTTTACGGGATATCACACGTGTGTAATTTTTTCCTCCAATATGTTATACTCGATAAGTTCTAACACTAGAATATAATTGAGTTTTGTTTGAATCCAGAATATTTTACAGGACATCACCTGTGTGTACTCTTATTCTCCAGTATGTTAGACTTAATAAGTTCTAAGACAAGAATATCATTGAGTTTTGTGTTAATCCACTATATTTCACGGGACATTTCATGTGTGTAAGCTTAGTCTCCAGTATGTCATACTGGATAATTTCTAAGACTATAATCCAGAATATTTTACAGGATGTCACCAGTATGTTTGAATCCAGAATATTTTACAGGATGTCACCTATGTGTAATATTTTTCTCCAGTATGTTATACTGGTTAAGTTTTAAGACTATAATATAATTGAGTTTTGTTTGAATTTAGTATATTTTATGGGACATTTCTTGTGTGTTAGCTTATTCTCCAGTATGATATACTGGGTATATATTCTACAGTATCAATCCAGTATATTTTCTCCAGTATGTTATACTGGACGAGTTGAGTAGAATATAGTTGAGTTCTATTTATACTAGAATATAGTTAAAGATCTATTTATACTAGAATATAATTTACTGGACGTTTGCATCTTATTATATTGGAAATCTCATAAAAAATGCATTGTAATTCACTTGAAGTATGTTTCGTCAATGTAGATATTATGTTAATATATAGTTGACTTTTATTTCAATCCAGAATAATTTAAAGTATGTCACCTGTGAGTAATATTTTTCTCCAGTATGTTATACTGGACGTATTCTGTTTTCAAACTAGATTATAATTGTATTTTTGTTTCAATCCAGTATATTTAACGGGACATCACCTGTGTCTAAGCTTTTTTCCAGTATATTATACTGGATAAGTTCTAAGACTAGAATATAATTGAGTTTTATTTTAATCCAGTATATTTTACGGGACATCACCTGTATATAAGATTAATATCCAGTATATTATACTGGATTAATATTATATTTTTAAACAGTATAATTTCTAGATATCTAATTATTTGGGTACATTAAATACAGGATGCATACAAATTTCTTGATTATTGTGTTCGATGAAAAATGGACAGCAGATTACAAGTACTTGGATCATAAAACGAAGCTCCTCCTAATAAATGATGGGACTTCATTTGAAGAATTCCTTAGAAAATTTTTTGAAGTTATAGAGCTTGACAACAAAAAGTTTCAAGCAAATATATGGCTTAATATTAACCTAGGTACTTCTAAGGGAATAGAAGTGAAAAAAGATGAAGATCTTATTATGTGTATGATTCTTTTAAAAAATGATCCATACTATAAAGGTTCGAAATTTGTTGTTGAAATATCAGAAAAACCAGATCAACAACTAGAAGGTAATGCAATAATAAAAATTGATAATCAACAGTTATTGCACAGAAACACATATGGTCCGGAAGAGCAAGTGTTGCTGATATCTCAAGTTGAAGAAGAGCAGGAGAATCCAATTTATGATATGACAATGGAAAAAGAAATTATAATTCCTGTGGAAGATCAGCACATTGAATCACTACAAAGTATTGAAGGAAGAAAAAGGAAAGGAAAAGGAAAGGCAAAAGAATCTCCATCAATAATATTAAAGGAAAATGCAATCACTGGATGGTGTAAAAGTTGATTCTGTTTTTCAAGATAAAAATGCCATGATTAGATGTTTTTGCTTAGCAGCTATAAAGGAGCATTTTGAGTTTTATGTTAACAAGTCAAGTAACACAAGATACTCTTTGGTATGTACTGATGAAAAGTGTACTTGGACTGTTCGAGGTTCAAGAATTAAGGAATCAACACTTTTTAAAATAGTTAAATTTCAGAGAACACATGATTGCTCAGTTGATATTCGAAAATCAGATCAAAGGCAAGCAACTTCAAATGTGATTAGAGATTACGTGATTGACAACTTAAGAGACATAGCTACTGAGGTAAAACCTAAGTTTGTCATTTCAGAGATGAAAAGAGCACATGGAATTGATGTTGGTTATGGAAAAGCATGGCATGCTATTCAAAAGGGGTTATCTTTGTAAGAGGAACAACTGAATAGAATTATGAGCAGCTGCCATCATATTTGTATATGATGGAACAAAAAAATCCAGGATCATATATAAATATTGTGAGAGATGAAGAAAACAGGTAAATTTCTTATGTATGATAAGCTTTCTTTCTTATAAATTATACTGGGTGAGTTCTGTTCAATATATTGTATTTGATTTTGTACAGTATATTATATTGGATGTTAGTGGTTGTCGTCCAGTATATTTTACAGGATGTGTATATTGTATAATCTTTCTTTCCTGTAAATTATACTGGATGAGTTCTTTTTATTTATTACTTTTTTTGAGTGATTTTTTATGTCCATTATTAAATACAGGACATAGTGGTTTAACAATATATAACTCCAGTTTAATATACAGGAAACAAAATATTAAGTTATGTATTTCAATTTTATTTCATTTTGTAAAGTATATTAAACAGGAAGTTAGTGTTTGTGTTCCGGTATATTTTACAAGACGTGTGTATTGTAAAATCTTTCTTTCTTGTAAATTATACTGGGTGACTTCTCTTCAATCTATTGTATTTGATTTTGTACAGTATATTATACAGGATGTTAGTGTTTGTCATCCAGTATATTTTACAGGATATCTGTATTTTATAAGCTTTCTGTCCTGTATAATATTCTGGGTGAGTTCTATTCAACCTAAAATTTTGTATTTTTATTTTATTTTATCTAGTATATTATACTGGATGTTAATGGAACTCCAGTATGTTATACTGGAAGAATATTATAAAATAGTTAAGTTTTGTTTGATGCCCGTAAATTTTACAGGATGTGTGGCTTGTATGAACTTTATCTCCAGTATATTATAATGTGTAAATTAACTGAATTTTATTTACCTTTCTTTTTACAGGTTTGTTTACATGTTTTTTATGTATGGGGCATCAATTTCTGGGTGAAAGTATTGTAGACCACTGATTGTTGTTGATGGAACATTTCTAAAACATAAATATAGAGGTGTTCTATTAGTGGCTGTTACCAAAGATGCAAATAACCAGATTTTTCCTATAGCTTTTGGAGTAGTGGATAAAGAGAATAATGAATCATATGAATGGTATTTCAGGGAATTAAGAAAAGCAATTGGGATTCGTAATGATTTAATGTTCTTGTCAGATCGACACAAGGCTATAGCAAATGGAATTGCAAAGGTTTTCCCTGAGTGCTACCATGGAATTTGCATCTATCATTTAGAAAAGAATCTGAAGCAAAGAAGAGTGAAAAACACTGTGGTAAATCTCTTTCAAAGTGCTGCAAGAGTATACCTTCAATCAAAATTTGATGACTTCATGTCCCAAATAGCTGTCGTTGATAAGAAAACTTTCAATTCATTGATGGAGGAACCACCAGGAAGGTGGGCTCGTTCACATTGTCCCAAAAGAAGATATGATATGTTAACAACAAATATTGTTGAGTCAATGAATAATGTTTTAAGACGTTCAAGAGAATTACCAATTTTAACAATGATGGATTACATACAAGAAAAATTGCAAAGCTGGTTCTATGAAAGAAGGACACTTGCAGAAGGAATATTCCGTGATATATCAAATTGGGCAGAAGCAACATTGGAAGCAAAAATTAAACCAGCTTTTACATTTAGAGTATTGCCCATTGATAGACTCAAATTCAATGTCAAAGAAGGTGGTATGGAATTTATTGTTAATCTAGACAAAAGAACATGTGAATGTTCTGAATTTCAGCTAGATGAGATGCCCTATAAACATGCAATTGCTGTAATTGAGAGTATACATCAAAAGAAATCGGCCTTTTGCTCAGCCTATTTTTCAAGGAAATTTTGGTTGAAAACGTATGAAGGGCAAGTAAATTCTGTAGGTGATGCAACAACATGGATTATACCAAACACTATTAAATCAGAAATCACTAAGCCTCCAGATGCCAAAGTACTGCTAGGAAGAAGACAGAAGAATCGACATGTTTCCGGTACAGAATTCAAGAAAGAACAAGGATGTAGTCGTTGCAAAAAATATGGGCATACCAGAACAAATTGCACAAATTCTGCTGTAGTTCATCCTTATGCAAGAAAATATAGGAAAAAAAATGTTTGAATATATACAATAAAGTTGCATTGGCTGATGTAATACCGAATAATATATATTCAATATTCTTGTTTTTTAAAATATTAATACTGTGTAACGATATTACAATTTACGACATATCAAAATAGTGGTTTTACGACATATAACTCCGGTGTATTATAAAGGAAATAAAATATTAAATTATATGCAGTACATTATACTTAATGTTAGTGGTTGTAGTAAATTTTACGGAATATGTGCCTTGTATAAGCTTTATCTCCAGTATATTATATTACGTGACTTCTTTACTATTAGTCATTTTTTTGTAGTGATTTTTCATATCCAGTATTAAATACGGAGCTTACTGCATTAACAATATATTACTCCAGTGTAACATACAGGAAACAAAAAATTAAATTATTTAATTCCGTTTAGTTAATTATTGTCCAGTATATTTTACAGGACATCTGCCTTGTGTAAGCTTTTTCTTCAGTATATTATACTGGGGCAGTTCTGTTTAACCTAGAACTTTATTTTATGTCATTACTTTTTTTGAATAGTTATTTGTCTTCTTTTTTTATTATTATCAAAAATGCAATAAATAATTACTCCAGGGCATAGTGGTTTAATAATATAAGCATCAAGTAAAATATATAGGAAATAAAAAGATTTTATATTAAAATAAAATATTAAATTTGGTAATTTCACTTACATTCATTTTGTCCAGTATATTATACTTGATGTTAGTGGTTGTACTGTAGTAAAATTTTTTTCATTCCAGTATTAAATACGGGATTTACTGCTTTAACAATATATTACTCCAGTTAAACATACTGTAAATAATTACTCCATCACATAGTGGTTTAGTAGCAATATAAGCATCAAGTAAAATATACAGGAAATAAAAATAGATTATATTAATATAAAATATTAAATTATGTAATTCCACTTACTTTCATGTTGTCCAGTATATTATACTTTATTTTAGTGGTTGTCCTCTAGTATATTTTGTTTGATTCCAGTAAAATTTACGGCACATGTATATTCCATTCCAGTAGTAATAACAGGATATATTGGTTATACAATATAACATTCTAGAAAATTATACAGGAAACTAAATATTAAATTATTTAATTTCAGCAAATTGTTCTGGATACCAAGTTTTCACTATTTTCGACTTCTCCATTATAGTGAAAACTTGGTATCTATTTAATAGCAATAAATGTTGAAAAGATTGTTTCCTCTTTTTTGTCAGAGAAATTGAATGTAAGAACAGAAGTAGTTGGCAAAACAAGTAAGCGGTAAAATAATCTGTATTATTCCATTCCAGTAATAATAATAAGATATAGTGATTTTACAATATAAAACTCCAGCAAATTATACAGGCAACTAAAAATTAAATTATTTAATTCAAGCAAATTGTTCTAATTACCAAATTTCCACTATTTTTCACTTCTTCATTATAATATACCGGAGTCTTTATTATTAGTCATTTTTGTTTTAGTGATTTTTCATATCCTGTATTAAATACGGTGTTTACTGCTTTAACAATATATTTATTACTCCAGTGTAACATACAGGAAACAAAAAATTAAATTATTTAATTCCATTTAATTACATATTGTCCAGTATATTTTATGGGATATCAGCCTTGTATAAGCTTTGTCTCCAGTATATTATACTGGGTGAGTTCTGTTTAACCTAGAACTTTATTTTATTTTATTACTTTTTTTTGAATGGTTATTTATCTTCTTTTCTTATTATTATCAACAATGCAGTAAATAAAAACTCCAGAACATAGTGATTTATAAGCATCAAGTAAAATATACAGGAAAAAAAAAAGATATTATATTAATATAAAATTAATAACATTGGCATCATTCTGCTACAAAATACTTCCACAAAATAACCAAATAAAAAGCATAGAATTAAACAACTAATCCATATCTTGGAGAATGCTCTCCAGCATATTCAGCTTGTCCTTGAGTCTTCTTATATCCCTTTCATATTTCTCAATAAACTCAACAAACTTCATCTCAATTGCTTCTATGATATCTTCTTTCAACTGTTCAACAATTGTTTTGATGGCTGCATCCATTTTTGGTTTCTTTTTATGTTTTGTCTATTAGAATTAGATGAGTTTGTGTGAATAAATCGGTAAAGGAAATCATTAATAGTATTATTAATATTATTAATATGAAAAGACAAAAATATGAAAAGACAGAATTATTAATAGTAAAAAGAAATGTTCATGAATCACAATTCAATGAAAATAGTGAGAATGTAATTATTACTTCAACACAACCCCCAATGTGAAATATAAATTATTTTTAACTCCCAACATACAATATAACTTGAAGCTAAAAATGAATAAAAAACTAAACCCAATGGTCATAAGTAATGACGAAATTATTAAATATGCATTTTACACATTCAGTAGTAATTACAGGACATAGTGATTTTACAACATAAAACTACAGTGTAATATAAAGGAAACTAAATATTAAATTATTTAATTTCAGTAAATTATTCTAGATACAAACTTTTCAATATTTTCAATTACTCTATTATAAAATACTGGAATATATGTCTTGCTAAGTGGCATGTCCACGATAATATAAAAGAACTAAAATTACAATTTATTATCCAACATATGCCTTGATAAGTGGAATGGTATAAAATTATGTTATACAATTTATTATCCAATATATAATTATTATCTTAACACATCTCCCAATATACAATATAACTTGTGGCTAAAAATGCATAAAAGACTGCACCCACGGGTCATAAGTACTGATAAAATTATTAAATATTATTGACAGCTATATTACTGTGATTTGTATCAATTGCAGTGTATTCTATAGGACGTATCAAAAATTGGATGAAAATAGGATTAAAAAATTAGCAATATTTATTTTCTGTAATAATTACAGGATATTGTGGTTTTACAATATAAAATTCCAGCATAATATACATGAACTAAATATTAAATCCTTTAATTCCAGTAATATATACAGGAAAGTAAATATACTGGAGAAAAATATTACACAGGTGGTGTCCTGTATATTATACTGGATTGAAACAAAACTCAACTATATACTATTCAAAACTCAAGTCCTCGAGTATACTATACTGGAGAAAAAGATTACATACATGTGATGTCCTGTATATTATACTGGATTGAAACAAAACTCAACTATATGATAGACCAAACTCAACTCCTCCAGTATAATATAATGGAAAAAAAATTACACACAAGTGATATCCTATATATTGTACTGGATTAAAATAAAACTCAACTATATGCTCGACCAAACTCAACTCGTCCAGTATAATATACTGGATAAAAATATTACACACAGAGGTGTCCTGTATATTATACTGGATTGAAACAAAAATCAACCATATGCTATCCCAAACTCAACTCTTCCAATATAATATAATGGAAAAAAAGAATATACACAGGTGATGTCCTGCATATTATACTGGATTAAAACAAAACTCAAACTATATGCTATCCCAAATTCAACTCCTCCAGTATAATATAATGAAAAAAAAGAATACACACAGGTGATGTCCTGTATATTATACTGGATTGAAATAAAACTCAACTATATGCTAGATCAAACTCAACTCGACCAGTATAATATACTGGATAAAAATATTACACACAGAGGTGTCCTGTATATTATACTGGATGAAACAAAAATCAACTATATGCTATCCCAAACTCAACTCTTCCAATATAATATAATGGAAAAAAAGAATACACACAGGTGATGTACTATATATTATACTGGATTGAAACAAAACTCAAACTATATGCTATCTCAAATTCAACTCCTCCAGTATAATATAATGGAAAAAAAAAATATACAAAAAAAATAATCAAAACGCACATAGTGGACGTGTACAATTTGCACACAGCAGATGTCCCGTAAAATATAATGGCATGAAACAAGACTCTATATTATAATATTCTTCCAGTATAACATACTAGAAGATAAACATAGACAACACACACTTCCAGTATAATATACTAGATAAAATTTTATTAAATTTAATATGCAAAAAACATAATCAAAACGCACACAGTAGACGTGTAATTTTCGCACACAGCAGATGTATCGTAAAATATACTGGCATAAAACAAGACTCAACTATATTATAATATTCATCCAGTATAACATACTGGAAGATAAACATAGACAACACAAACTTCCAGTATAATATACTGGAAAATNGACACACAAACTTCCAGTATAATATATTGGAAATTTTTCAATAAATTTAATATATAAAAAATATAATTCAAAACGTACACAATAGACGTCTACTATTCACACACAACAGACCTCCCGTAAAATATAATGGAATGAAACAAAATTTAATTATATCAAAATTCGAAAGAACTAAAGAAAAATACAGATGAAACAACAACATACTTGAAAATTAAACCTAATATACAGATACTAGAAAAAACTTGAAAAAGAAATTACCAGAGTGACAAAATTAACAGGAATAAGAGAAGCTAATGAAGAGAGAAAAGTCGTAAAAGTTATAATAGAACAAATATTTAAACCCTAACGCTACGGAAATCAACAATAATAACAAAAATTAAACATAAAAACCCAACAATAGTAACAAAAATTCAAATACATTATCGTAAAAAATAAAACTCACCCATAATTTTGAAGAAAATTGGAGATAACTCAGATAAGATTCGAAGAAAACTGCTTTCTCAGAAAAGCAAAATCCGTACAATGCTACAAAAACAAAGAGAAAGATGATAAATGATACTAAACAATATGTTAAACAGGTCAAGGGTAGTTGTGTCATTTTACCATAAAATTTAAGTTAAAATGGCTAAAAATCGATTACATTTAAATCGGTGGCTATTTTTCAATAGCCAACCGGAAAACTGGCTACGTGATAATAGGTAAATTTTACTATATCCATGCCCTAAACAATCACATTCTTAAGTTGTTTTGATAATATATATAATGACAAAATGCTCTTATTAGTGTTTTTCATGAATTGTAGGTACAAAATGGTTAAGGAAGGCTAAGGAGCAATTTTGGAGTCAAAGGTAGAATAAAAAGGCCATATATGCAAAATTCCATGGAAACCACGCCTGAACAACCCTGAAGAATCAGAGATACTGTTCTGCCGCGGTTCTACCACGACCGCAGAAGAACCGCGGTGGGTGAGGGCTGCTGAAGTTTTGAGATTCAGAAGGGTGGTTTGGCCGCGGTTCTACCGCGACCGTGGCAGAACCGCGGCAGGTGCCGTAAAGTTGAGGGATTGAAGTGTAAAAACGGGATTTTTAAGACCTAAACCCTATTTAAACTAAAAACTTCGCCCAAAGGAGGCAAGTAGTGATTGTTAGGTTATCTTGTAAGAAAAAACTATTGTGAGAGATCTTTCCCAACATCTTTCTTCTTTTCTTTTGTTTTTGATGATGAATTCTATTCTAGT
>MU706862.1:0-32430 GCA_026770625.1 Nicotiana glauca
AAGAATAAGGGAGAGGGGTCCCTCTGCTTTACAAATTTTCTTTGAAATTGAAATTGACGGAATGTCTAATTCTTTAAAATTGAAAAGAGAAAGAGTGAGGGAGAGGGTCCCTCTGCTTTAGAAATTTTGAACACTTTATCTCCCTAATCAATGCAAATGATGAAAAAGTCATTTGAGGCTGTGTGTGAATAGCTGGATTCGAACTCAAGACCATGTGAAAAATTTGAACCCTCTTAACCAGCAGGCTAAGCAATTTTATTGTTTGAAGTGGATTCAAAATTATATTTATACCTTTACTTTTCTGACGACAAAAAAATATACCTATATATACAGTGTTATTTTTCGGCGAAGCGGGTTCTTGTGAACCCTCTTGACTCCACGTGGGTCCGCCCCTGGTTACAGCAAAGTGCCAAAGTTGCCACAACTCCTTACAATTCTAGTATTAGTGAGACATTTGATGAAACTTCGTATAGCTAGTAGATATATGATCATTATTTACAATAAGTATCTATTGTCAGAGTATAATAATTGTATCCCTTTACATATATTCAGTCGTCCACTTGGTTGTCACTTTATTAAGTAATGGTGCTAGAGGATCAATCAGAACATCCCAATTTCCTGTTGAAGTGGACGTGGTTTCCTCTCAAGCGGGCCAAAGATGGAATCTAAACAGACTCGGCTTCAGCAGTTGCAGCAGCAATGAATGATTTCAGCCAACGGGAGAGGTTGATCAAGAAAGGCGTGTAGACAAAGTAGCAAGTGATTGTCCAAGTGACTAACCCCTGCAAACAGTTAAAAGGTCCGACTATATAAGATTTGAAAATAGCTAGCTTCCTGTTCTAAGGTGCCAGGAGGAATGGGAAATAGGTTTAAGGATTTGCTTGCTGATGCCACTTCAGTTACCTGTCCAAAGATCTGGACGTTTGCTTGAGGATAATACCACAAATTAAACCATCTGAAAATTATCCTCAAGTCAGTGCTCGAAACAATATTTGGTGCACATATAGAAATAATTGTTCAATGTAACAGCAATAACTTGGAGCAATAAAGAGATTTCATACTCCATTACAGGGATCTCAGCCAGTGGGCAGGCAAGACCTACAAAACAGGCTAATGCAAAACCCAGTCTTGTTCTATCCAGCAAAAACCATATGAGTTCCGCTCCTGCAAACAAGACATAGATTTCAACGTTGTCTGGCACTCCGGCCTTGTACATTTCAGCGCTCAACTCAGTGAAAATCACCACTGCACTGAGAAACATTGGAAACATTTAGTATTAAATAGAAGGTTACATACTCCTAAACAGAGCTGGCAAAATGGTTAAAAAAACAATTATCCGTCCAATCCAATCCAATTTCTAATGGGTTGGATAACTGACCATTTAGAACTGGGTCGAATATGGATATTGATAATCCATATTATCCATTAAAAAACTGGATATCCACCGGATAAAATATGGATAATACATTTTTATCCTTTAAAGGTTTCAAACACATTCGGAATTCTCTCGCTACTGAGTTCCACCATTTTAATAGAAAGCCCTAATTTCCAATTCCTTAAATTCTCCCCTTCTTCCCCAATGAAGCATTACTTCCAACGAACTCTCTTCTCTCTGTTTCTTCTTTGCTTTAACTGTAGAATTACCACCTGACCTGAGATCTATTCCTTTTCAAGTGGTTCCACTCCCTGGTTAAGTTATTAATTTCTGAACATACATAGTTGTTTGTTTTGTCGCCCGAGCCTCTAGATATATACCCCACCTTTTTTTGCGATTACTTTTAGAAAGTTTATGAGGATAGTTTAATTCTTTAGGTTCATTTCTAGCTTGCAGTATATATCCAGATGTATGGGCAAACTGATTATCTACTGTATTAGATGTATGAGTAAACTGATTAGTTGATTAGAGTTGTAGTTTGTCAGAGTCTCATGAACATTGGTTCTTGATGGTGGGTTTATTTGGTGCTATTACATTTTGACGTTTGTTTCGAAATTGAGTTTCCAAGTATCAGATTTCAAAGAAGATAGCCATGCATGAGTAATTGAGAGAGAAGAATATTTGCAGAACTTCCATTGTTATTCACGATTGGAGAAGGAAGACAATTACTTACAAAACTAACCTCTGCTTACTAACTATATACACATATTAACCGACTCTAATTAGTTAAGTTAGGTACTAACTTCTAACTTGTACACTTTAATCCCTAAAGTTTCTTCCTATACAAAGTACTACCCTAGCTCAATACTCCCCCTCAAGCTGGTGTTGTGTTCTTCCCAGACCCTTAGTCAATATGTCTGCTATTTGCTCCTTAGTATTAACATGTGTTGTCTTGATGATACCAGCTTTTATCTGCTCTCTAATAAAATGGCAATCAATATCAATATGCTTCGTACGTTTATGAAAGATAGGATTTACTGCGATTTGGATTGCTGGCTTGCTATCACAGTATAAAGCCACAGGCAGTTATAACTCCACATCCAATTCACCAAGTAGACCAATGAGCCACATAATTTCTGCTGCAGTAGAAGCCATGCTTCTAAACTCAACTTCAGCTGAACTTCTTGCCACTGTGTCTTGCTTCTTTGATTTTCAAGAAATCAAGGCATTGCCAAAGAATACACAATAGCCAGTAACTGATCTTCTAGTTTGGAGGCATGCTCCCCAATCAGCATCACAGTATGCCTTCATTGTCCCATCTCCTGAAGATGGTAACAAAAGTCCCTGCCTTGGTGCATCTTTAACATATTTGATAACTCTCATTGCTGCATCTAAATGAGATTGTTTGGGACAATGCATATACTGAATTAACGTTTGTACAACAAATGATATATCCGGCCTAGTCATTGTCAAGTACAATAGTCTTCCCACTAGTCTTTGATATTCACCAGCATCCTTCAAGAGAGGGTCTTGAATATTGGCATCAGAAGAAGTTAACTTGTAAAAATCTACAGAGGTCAATTTTTGGTTTACTTCTCATGGTGTGCTAGAAGGTTTGGTTCCACCTAATCCAAGTTCTGAGATTAGCTCCAATGCATATTTACGCTAGCTCATGTATATCCCCTTTTCAGATCGAGCAAATTCAATCCCAAGGAAGAATTTCAATTCTCCAAGGTCCTTCATTTTAAAACACTGCTGCAGCTTGACTCTTGTCCTGCTAATTTCTGTAATGCTGTTCCTAGTCACTATCAAATCATCCACATAAATGAGCACTAAAACAAGAGATGTGTCAGTTTTCTTAGTAAACAGAGAATGATCATAATGGCTTTGTGAGAACCCCATGGTCTGTAGTGCCTCAGACAGCTTGATATTCCATTGTTGAGATGCTTGTTTAAGCCCGAATAAGGACTTATGCAGCCTGTATACAAGATACTCTCCCTGCTTGTCAATACCCTTAGGGGTCGTTTGGTAGGAGGTATTAGAAAAAATAATGCAAGCATTAGCTCAATGCATTACTAATACATTGTTTGGTACCTTTTTTCAACTTGTGTATAACTAATATTTGTATTAGTTATACACCATACTTGGCATTATCTTATGCATAAGTAATGCATAGAAAACCATGACATTAGTAATACCAAGGCTTTAATGCATGCATTAGCATGGTTAAAGACAAAATTATCCTTAAAGTCCCTTAAAGCTAGAGAATATGGAGGACATTTTTGTAAGCAACTATTTTTTTAAAAAATTATGCAATGCATTATAATTTTAATACACCACACCAAACAATAGATAAGAAATAATATTTGCATAACTAATGCTTGCATTACTAATGCATGCATTACTAATACAGATTCCGCATTATTCTTATACACCCTACCAAACGACCCCTTAGAGAAACCAAGAGGGACAAGCATATAAACTTCTTCAACTAAGTCACCTTGCAAGAAGGCATTATGAATATCGATCTGATAGAGGGGCCAACCAGAGGAAGCTGCTATTGCCACAACTGATCTGACTGTCACCATTTTAGCAATAGGTGAGAAAGTGTCAGTGTAGTCAAGGCCCTCCTTCTGTGTGTAGCCCATCTCTCAATCTCTCCTGAAGCATGATACTTAATTTTAAACACCCATTTGCACCCTATAGGTTGCTTCCCAGATGGTAATGACACTAAGCTCCATGTTTGATTATCTTCCAAGGCTTGGATTTCTTGTTGCATGGCTTCAACCCACTTAGGGTTCCTAGCAACTTTAGCAAAAGTTTTTGGTTCTGTTTCAGAAGAGTAAGTCGCTAAGCATTTTGAATAGTGAGGTTTCAAATGGAGATAACTGACAGAGTTGGAAACGGGATGGAGATTGGGCCTAACTCAACCCCAAAAGCTAGCTTGTGAGGTGAGGATTGTAGACCAAGGACCTCAACTCCCACCGATGTGGGACAACTCAACACCCCCCTCACGCCCAGGCCTCTGGAGCGTGGACAACATAAATGGGGGCCCAACATCGGTAACAATAATTGGGATGGGCCTGACTCTGATACCATATCAGATTTCAAAGAAGATAGCCATGCATGAGTAATTGAGAGAGAAGAATATTTGCAAAACCTCCATTGTTATTCACGATTGGAGAAGGAAGACAATTAGTTACAAAACTAACCTCTGCTTACTAGCTATATACACATATTAACTGACTCTAATTAGTTAAGTTAGGTACTAACTTCTAACTTGTATACTTTAATCCCTAAAGTTTCTTCCTATACAAAGTACTACCCTGGCTTAATACCAAGTTCTTGTGTAAAGAGATCTACAAGGTTGGACACAGTGATTATTTATTTATATTGAATATTGATGCATGACGTTTATGTAATTTTAT
Source organism: Nicotiana glauca (assembly GCA_026770625.1). Taxonomy (NCBI): domain Eukaryota; kingdom Viridiplantae; phylum Streptophyta; class Magnoliopsida; order Solanales; family Solanaceae; genus Nicotiana; species Nicotiana glauca. Next base: position 4,804 of record MU706862.1, read on the forward strand.
CTCCTAAATGATGGGTATCTGTTGTCTCGAGTTGCTTTAATCGATTACATTTTAGACTTGATCATTGTTGAAACTTGTTATTCAGATTTCTGCACTTGGCTATGTCACAAAAATTGGGCTAGCCGTCTGGGTATTCAACTATCACTATGGAAATATGGCTCAGTGACCATATCAAATATGGGCGGGGCACACATTTTATTCAGTTTTACCTAACTCTTTCTCGAGCCACCAATATCCGGCCCGACTCGCCCGTTTGCCACCCCTACTCCTAGTACATCAGGGATATGCTTCACATGAATCCTATAAATGTGAGTTGAAGATCATTACATGACACGAGGGAAGCAACAGTTCTGATCTCTAGGTTACCCTCTGGAGGCTGCTGAGAGGAGACGTTGTGGTCAAGCAACAGTTGCAGCAGACCCACAGAGCAGTAAAATAAGCCAAGCAAAGGCGGAACCTGATCAATGAGATAAATTACACGAGTTCCCCAAATTAATTAAGACCAGAAAAACGTACTTCTATGGAATTGAAGGCAGCTTACCCATATATTTGTGTGAAGAGAAGCTACATCAATAGCTCCATTTTGGTATACCACTAGATTGACGCCGGAGTGTATTCCATCAATAAGGGGCCCCAAGCAGAAGCCTGTTCCGAAGAGCGAGAGTGCCACTAATGGCCAATTGAGATGACTCGGGGCTGTACTTGCACTATTTTCACCACTCCTGATATCTACTTCACTCTGCTTTCTGGCGCCGCGGCGTTTTAGTCGCGTTGGCACCGACTTCTTCAAGGTGGGAAGGGAACAAGGACGGGGAATGGGACTAGAACTAGGTTTGCGTCTGTAACTGTAATAGGAAGAGGACCTGAGAAAACAATGGGGAGAGCCAAAAGACAGAGAAATCAGCATTTTTGGAACACTTAACTGTTCATACGAATATGATGATTTTCTTGTTTTCTTTCGACCTGTCCTGTCTTTGTCTGTGGGAATAACACTTGAAATCTGCTTTAAGACGGCAGCTCTTTTCCGCTTGATCCATAGTCTGTGGACGATACATTTTCTCCACTGCCCTCGCCAGTCGTCAATCGCCACCGTCCAACCTTACTACTACGTCATGGTCTCTTTTAGTCGCTTAGCCGTGGCAAAATGATTCAAAGAAAACAGTTATCCACCCATATTATCCATTAAAAAATGGGTTGGATAATATACTATTTAAAAAATAGGTTGGATAATGAACTATTTAAAAACGGGTCAAATATGGATAAGAACCATATTATCCATTTAGAAAATGGATAATCGATGAGTAACCAATGTGTAATCAATGAGTCTAACATTTACATTTGTAAAATCTCAAATTGGAGGTTCCTCAAGTTAGGGAGTGTAAGAATTCTCCAAAAGATGATCATATACAAGAAGTCATGGATAATATAGGAACCCATATTATCCGCCGGTTAACCCATTTTTTATCCGTATTAAATATGGGTCGGGTCGGATAATTGATCCGTTTTTTATTACCCGTTTTCGACCCGAACCATATCCAATCCGATCCGCCTGTTTGCCACTCCTAGTCTCTGTTCACCCTTCATATTAACACTACCACAAAATAATAGGCTAATACTCAACATTCAACTTCAGTAGGTTCTCGAAATTATTATTTAATTTTTAAAAAAGATTGCTCAAACTTTTAAGTTAATTTTCGAATCAGTAACTGTGACTCAAATATTAGCTCAACAAACCAAATCCATTTGGGTGGTGAAAATTAGATTTTTAACAAGATTAAATATGTGGGTTTAAATTTCAACTTTGATTTTGTGAGAAATTTGGAGTGAGTGTTATTTAGACTTGTTAGAAATAGTATAAGGAGGTTGAATATAAAATTTGAAGTCATTTAATGGAGATTTGGACTATATTGAACAAAAATTGCAATAGAAAATCGTGAAGGAAGTTCGTCTACAGACACTTACATAAAGGTGTATAAAAGTGTATAATAATGTATAAGATGTGTTTATACACTCATATACACTATTATACAAGATTATACATAATTATTCAAAAAACTAACTTCGTCTTCTTCCTTGCATTTTCTTTGAAATTTAACTCAAATCTTGCTCAAATCTACTCTAAATCACTTCAAATTTAAATTTTGAACACCTTTTTATAGTTTCAATCAATTGGAACAATACCCAATCCAAACAACTAACAAATTCAAAAAAAAAAACCATTTTCAAAAGCAAAGCTTTGAATGGTCTTCAATGGTGAACTTCTACTCTTCAATTTTCTTACATTGCAAGCATGTGACACAAGAGTAGAAGCAGAAAATACATGGCCCCTTGAAGCATATGTAGAAGATGTGAGAAGAAGATAGAGTGAGAGGAATGGTTGTGAGAACACATATTTAACTCAATAACTTTTAGAAACAATGGTTGTAAGAACACAGATTTTGAATTTGCTAGTGTTTTCAAAATATGTATAATATGGAATAGGTTGGGTAAAACTTAAAAACATGCGCCATTTTTTATTATGGTGTGAAGTCATATATATTTATGTTACACCCCATGTTTTCGTACGTAGAGTATCCGTAAGTCAATTGATGTAAGCTCAGAAATGAGATCAACTTTGAAAGTAAATAAAGTAAGTTAATCATTCTACAATGGAGGTTACAAATATTTAATATCATGAATACCAAGTACTAAGAGTGTTTGAAGGCTTCGAAGCTAAATGAATTGAAGAAAATAAGTTCCGTCAAAAGTCGACAAATTGGAAATATTATAACATGTACTTTTGGGGTGAGAGTAGGGTGCTTAACCTTATAAGAAGATTATGTTATGAGTTATTTTAGTCGTATGATAGTCGTGTGTCATGTTTTGAAGTCAAGCGAGTTGTGAAACAAAAGTTGGAAAAGGTCATCACAAGTTATATTCATAAATATGGTGAAATTTAAGTCAAATGTAGCTGAGCATTTCTCCCAATGTACTTGGAATTATGGGATGATCTATCTACCAAATTTCAGATCTACGAGTCTAGTTTCTAATGGATTAAACCATTCATTGATACAAAATTTAGGTAGAGAGATATTTACATTTTTGCGAGACTGCGCAAAATGATAGGTGACAAGTAGGTGCATCACCTACTTGCCAAAAGGAGAGGCAACAGTTAAAAGCCCTAAAGTCAGCCAAGAGGGGTGTTGTAAGGACATATTAACTCATTTCATTTACTTATTTCTCAGACCAAAAATCAGATTGAACCCCTGCACCTCCTCCCCAAAAATCCCACACAAACCCTAGGTTATTTCAGATGCTACGATGCGATTCTTGTGCCGAAAACCTCGGACAACTTGCTAATATCTCTTTCTCCTTTATGTAGCTGCGTTGGGGGACTGATTTTTGATGGAGAAGGACTAGGTTTCATGGTTCTACTGATTAACTTGTCCGTAAAGGCTAGACCTAGCGAGTTTCGAAAGAGTGGTATGTTGTTTGTTCTTGCGTCATGGTTGGCTGATTGTGAACTTACTTTTAAGTTGAATTCATGGCTGATTTACTGGATAAGGGGCTTAATTATGTACCTTTGGTTGTGTTTCTCAATTTGAAAGAAAAGACAAGTCGAAACATGTTTAAATAAACTGAAAAATAAATTTTGAGTTGCTGAACTTGTGGCGCTGTTTTGTGGGCTATTTCGTGTTGCTATTGGGTTTATCTCTTTTGCTACTATTTTTATGGAATTTAGAATAGAAAAGGTATGGAGAAACACCACATAATGTCAGGGTGGTTTGTTGGTCGTTCGTCGTAACATCTTCAGATTGTTTGACACTATTATGGTTGTTGTTTTGTGTATGAAGAGATAGGTATGTTGGGTTATTTGGTGATTGTTTTGAATCGTGTGAAATCATATATATAGGTGAGGTTCTGTCCGTTTTATCGTAAAATAGGTTGTGGTCGGTACATAATAGTTACGATGCTTAAACATTAACAATAATGTCATTTTTCCTATTGTAGACTAAGGAGTCATGACATTTGCATAACTTGAGGTTGGGAAGTATATACAAAGTATGTGAGGCTATCTTTTTCCCTTCTTTTGCATTACTTCGATTGTACATAATGCAATGAACGAGCTTCCAAAGGTACTCTACTCTTAGAAGCTAGCGGTACTTATATTGTTTCCCTTCTTATGGCACAATAGATGTTGAGGTTGCTTCTCTTATTCTTATGTTATTAATGTTGTTGGTACTTCCTGATTTTTATAAGATTCTTGATGAAGAGATATTTCGTAATAATGTGTACGGAGAATATCGACCTTACATCACTCCGAAAGGTTCAGAATATGATCCCAATGAGTCCTGCATGCATTTTATATATATATATATATATATATATATATTTTACTCTACCGAGCCGCGCTATAGTCGGCCGGGTACGACACCTATTGTGCAACCACTGATCAGTTGGGTTTATCGAGCTCCACGTGGCCATGTACAATTCTACCAAGCCTTATGATGACCGGGTACATTTTTACCGGGTCCTCTTTGAGGCCGAGTATGATATGATGATGATGATGCTCACAGAGGTGTATGTTTTTAAAAGTTTATGTATATATATGTAGTATGCATTTCATGTCAGTAGCCCCCAGAGGCACTCAGATGTTACATGTTGTATCTCCTCTAACTCTCTTTACATTACTGTTCTTGTTTATGTTTTCATGCCTTACATACTCGGTACTTTATTCGTACTGACGTCCTTTTTGCCCGGGGATGCTGCGTTTCATGCTTGCAGGTCCCGATTGATAGGTTGACAATCCTCCAAGTAGGTTATCAGCTCAGCGGAAGGTGTTGGTGCACTCTACTTTTTCCGGAGTTGCCTATTTGGTCAGTATGCTTTGGATATGTATTGATTGGTATGGCGGGGCCCTGTCCCGACCATTATGGTTTTATGTACTCTTAGAGGCTTGTAGACAGATGTCAGGTGTATGGATACTTGTATTGCCTTGTCAGCCTATGTTTTGAGTTTACAAATGGTCATGTCGACCTTATAGGCCCGTATGTCACATGTATAAGTTTGTATATCATGTTGGGTCATCATATGTTGAATATTTCCTTATGTTTTATTCTTGTTATCCCATGATAGGTTTTCTGGCTCATTTACCCATGATAGTATGATAAGAAAGATATGTTACGTTGGTACTCGGTTGAGTAAGATACCGGGTGCCCGTTGCGGCCCTTCGGTTTGGGTCGTGACAATTTTCTTGTAATTCTTTCTATTAACACCGCTTTACTATTCATTTTATTCAAATCTATATCTTAATCTAAGTATTGCTGTTAAACACGGGGTTTAAAATGTTGGTTTACTGGAGAAATTAGTATTTTTAGTTCCTAAAACATTCCTTTATTTCAATTCTAATTCTTATAATATTATTAGACCGAATAAATTTGACTTTCAAATAAACGGATTAGGTGGTTTTTGGTCCAACCATTAACGGCATTCGAAAATGAATACTGGCCATTTAATCTAAAGAAGGACAATTCCACCAACCTTTGGACATAAGATTTTTTATATTTTTTTTCCGAAAAAGTTTTTATTTTTTTCGAAATCAATGTTTGACGATAGAATTTTCAATTTTTACTTGAAGATTAATTTTGAATTTTTTCGAAAATTTGAAAAACTCCAAAAATCTGTTTTCAAAATTTTCACTCAGATCACTCATAAACCTTAAAAAATAACCCAAAATTATATTCATACCCAAACACAACTCTAATTTTCAAAAGTTTCACTTGAAAAAAAATTCACCTTTTTTTGAAATTTTACAATTGTTATGTCCAAACGCCCACTAAGTTTTACCAAATTTTCGGTTGGATCATTTGTAATGGGAATTTTGGTTCTGTTTAACCAAAAATGGGATTTTATTAGTTAAATCTAGAATTTAGAATAACTCGGGTTATTGATAATCAAGAAAAAGAATAAAAAGAAGTAATTCTAGATAGCAAGATGGTAATCAAGAAAACAGATGAATCACTGTATATTTCAATAGTGTTTCGTGTCTTTATAATTGATCACATATCTCCTTTTTATAGATATCTTTGGAAATATGCATTTTGTTCAAATCATAATGAGGTTATTATGAGTAATTAAGGACATTGAATGTTACGTTACACAATCATTACATTCAATATAAATTCTCTAACGTATTCAACATTTAATGCTCATTAAATGCCGTATCTGTACTCTTTTCTATTGTCAGATTCATTCCTTCTGATTCTCGAATATAAATGACTTAAATAGGTACGGGCATCGAGTTATTTGTCTGATTGCCCGTGCCTCTTCCTCTGCCTTTGCTCGTATCTGTTGCAACTCGTCCTCTTCCTCTTCCTTTGCTCGTATCTGTTGCAACTCGTGACTCTTGGCAAATTGTTACTCTTTGACCATTTGACCAATCCACATGTCCTGACACGTCACCTTTATATATAAATCTAATTTTTTCCAATACAGATAGTCCCCCACTTTCCATTTATTCTTCAGTTGAATATTTGGGAAGTTGATTTCATTAAAAGAGAATTTTTGTCACCATTAATGCTCTGACAAAATTGACGCTTCAATTTTCACTTCCATTTAATGCGTTTCACACGTGTCACACTCCTATTGGTTCTATAGTTTTGCAGCACTTTTTTAGGCTTTCTTTTCGGATTCCCTGTTCACGAAGTGTCAGTTATCATTATTATGGTACTTCCATCATTGTACTTTTTCATTTTGCCGGTTGCCCATCAGTATAAATATAACTTCTTTCCTTGTCTTTTACCACATAAAGCTTATTGAATACTTCAATTCTTCAAATCTCTATTCACTTTAATCTTCTTCGTCATGACTCCACCAAACCCTAACCCTAGAAGAAACCCTATTTTAGATAACTTCCCCAATGCCCCCATTAGGCATAGAAGAAGTGGTAGACTTCGTAGCTTAAGGTTTGCTCACGGTGGTAGCACATCCACGCCTTCTCCTAGTTCTGGTTCCTCTTCTAGAACTAGATGTTCCCTTTCTCAAAGGTCTTCTTCTAGGAACAAAGAACCCTCTAAGCCCTTACGTAAGCCTTTAATTGAAGAGATAGTCCCAACAGAACTATCTTTTCACCATGATAGGGAATCTCTTAGGAACCAAGTTGCCACTTTAGATCGTGCTAATGCTTTCCCTACTCAAGTTACAGAAATTTTAGCTTCTATAGTTCGTAAAGACTGTCACTGGCGTAGTAATTTTCCCATTATCATTCCTAATCCAAATTAGAGGATCACTTCTTACATGATTGGATTCTCTTTTGTTTATACATACCCTTTCACTCTAGGGTTCAAACTAGCCATTGACCCGGTTATTCTAGATTTTTGCCATTTTTTCAACGTTTGTTTGGGTCAAATTGGTCCAATTGTGTGGAGGGCTGTTGCCGTTTGAGGCACCTCACTAACATGACAGATGTTGGCTTTACTTTTCCTCACCTAATTCAGCTCTACTCCCCTAGGCTCTTCCACAATGGCATTTTTACCCTAGCGGCCAGGAGGAAGAGGGTTTTAGTGAGCCCTGAAGATGACAAAGACTGTGGCTGGTATGCTCGATTTGTTGCTGCCCCCACTGCTGGCTTAGTGGGTGAAGATAACGTTCCCTTCCCTGAAAAGTGAAATTTTGCACGTAAGTGTCATATCTTTCTCGTGCCTTTTTCTTTCAAGCTTATTAATTTCTCTAATGTCGCTTTTTTCTTTTCTCAGCAACCATGGGTATTGTAGAGAATATTCCCAACTTCCGTAGTTGGGTAGAGAAATTATTGAAGACCGCTCTAATTGAGGGTAGGTCCTAAAAAACCTTTCCAACCATTATGGTTGGAAAGTAAAGACTCATGGTAAGAGTTTCTATTTTATCTTTATAAATATTTTCCTTTATTGTTGTAACTTTCATACTTCTTTTTATCAGGATTTGCTATTCGAGGAGTTACTACTGATGCAGTTGCGGCCTCTCATGACTCTTCGGGTACCTGTACCTCTTTAGCCCGGGAAATAGTCTTGGGTTTTTCTTCTGCAAAAAGAAAAGCTTCTAAATAAGAAGACTCAGAGGAAGAGGATGAATGAGGCTCCCTAGTGACGAGACCACGAGCTAGAAGACGTATCGTCTCTGATGACGAAGTTGAAATCTCACCTCGTCTTTCTCTTACCGAGCCTGTTGATACCCCAGTTATTATTCCTGATGATAACGTCACTCCATATGATACTCGTGAGTCTATTGACCAACTTTTTATCAGTGGTTTTTGATAGTGGAAATTTAGGGCCTATTTTAGATGAACTTCCCTTATCTTCCTTTTCAACTCCCGCACCTATGATTCTTTCCTTACCTGTCGTAACTGTTTCTGTTCCTCCCTCTACTATTTTTACTCCTTCCACTGCTCATCCCTTGACAATTCCCCCACCTATCATTCACCATACGGAGGTGGGTTCTTCGAGTAGAAGTACTGCTATGAGGAGCGTAACTATTGAAGTTCCTGCTGATAGCAGCCTTTTGAGGAAGTCAGGTCAATCAGACGTTTGGCTCGAGCCGTTAATTGGCCCAATCGAGAAGCAAACCTAGAGATCCATAGCTGCCTTACTCTAATGAATGACATAGTGTATGCCACTTTGAAGGTATTTTCCTTCTTTCTCTTCTTTACTTTGTTAAAATTTCTATCTTCGAGATTCTTATTTCCCTTCCTTTTTTCTTAGGTCAATCTTATTGGCACTAAGCTGATGAACAAAATCTCCCTCTTGGAGAAGGTAGCACGTGATTCAGAAAAGGTTGCTCGTGATCTCAGTGGGAAACAATCAATTGGAAGGAATAATTTGACAATGCTCAAATTAACATGGAGGATTTACAAGAGAGCGGGAGTACCTTAGAGCAGCAGGTGCAAGCATTAACTTCGGAGCTAGCGGTTATCAAGGTTTCCTTGAGTCAATCAGAAAAAGAAAAAGAACACCTTGAATCCTCCTTTTTAGAACAACTATCTAAGGCTAGCGAGGAGAACAAGCGTTGAAAACTCTGTTGAATCAAAAAGAAGTTTACGCTGGAGAGCTCGTGCAAAACTTAACTCAAGCATAAGAAGATCTTTGAGTCTCTACTGATAAGGTACGTGCTTTAGAGGGCTCTCATGCTTCTCTTCAAGCTTTTTGTAATTCCGCCTTGGCCAAAAATAAAGAGCTCAAGAATGAGGTTGCTGCTTGGGAAAAGGATTATGAGATCCTTGAAGAAAAATTTGATGTTGAGGTAAGTTGGGCTTTTTTGAATTCACGTCATGATACCCTAATTGAAGCTGGCCAAGAAAACTTCGACCTGGAGTCAGAATTAGCTAAGGTTAATGAAACCATTGAACAAGCTCAACAAATACATGACTTTCCTTCTCCCGTGATTGAAGCTCCCGTGAGTGTTGAAGCTGATACGAGTATCGCATCTTCTTCGAGCCTAATAGAACCTACTATTTCAAGCCAAGTTGAAATCGCATCTGTTGACTCTCTTGCCCAAGTTAAGTCTATTGCTGTGAATCAAGATCAAGCCGCAACCGTTGATGCTCCTGTCCAAGTTGATCCCGTTACTGTTGATGCTCCTTCTTCAGTTCCCTCATCTTCTTAGTGAAAAAAATTTCATTGTCTTGAATTCCTTCTTTTTTATAGGTACCAATTTGGAAATTTATGTTAAAAACCTTTGGCTTCATTTTAGTGTTTATTTTGGAAAATTGTAATCTAACCCTTAGCTTCATTTGAGGGTTGGTTTTGGAACGTAAGTCCCCAAGCGTTTTATGGGGAAATCTGTATAAACAATTTCGTAGTTTTATGACTAAGTTCGTACTTAGTCTTAAGTATTTAAGAAGGTTTTTTATGTCGTTATCTTAGACTTCTGTTTATTCTATAATTTTCTTTATTCTTAAGGACTTATAGAATAGTTTGCATTTTTGTTCTTTGAAAAATACTTCTGTTAATCTCATGACTAAATAATTCAAACATGTGTTTTATAAAAGAGGGCCCTTTTATATTTCGACACTTAATGAAGAAGATATCTCAACTTCATAATGGTGTTATCATACGATAAAATAAATAGGAACACACATATTTTTTTTTGAAATAACTTTGGCAAGTTTTTATTTTTGAACCTTGACAAGTTTTGAATAATATCTTACATGTATTTGAATTACATCTATAACTTTCTCGTAACTATTTTTTCTTGTAACATATTTTTAGAAAAAAATAATAAACACGAGGTTTTTCTTTATAACCCGTTTCAGAACAATAAACACAAGGTTTTTCTTTATAACGTGCTTTAGTACATAGCATTTATCCTAACTACAGTAAGGTTTTCTTTAGCCTTGGCTCACGACTTCGTGTGACTTTTACTCTGCACTTGACTTTTTCAGGCTTGATTTTTCTTCAATCTTCTCTGCCTTCTTTATACATACTTGTGTATATTATGTAGTGCCCCAAGTGTTTGAGTGTTAAAGTATGAAGCCTCGAGCACTTGATAGTTTCTCTCATTTGGTCCTTTTCCTGAAAAGGAAAAACATACGGGAGTCGGAGGTACGTGTTAGATCATGTTTTAATGATGCAATTAATATACATGTGCAGGGACCCAAAGAAGTAAAGAAGGTATGCCAAGATAATCCATAACAAATGAGGAAAGGATTCACTCGTAAAGATTTACAAGGAAAGAAATAATTATTCAGCAGCAAATCTAGATTAACATCGTAAATCTGGGAAATCAAATCTTCCTCAAATCAATAGCAACATAATTGACAGAACTGGAATAATCAAGGCAGAAGATCTGGGGTTTGCGGAGTTGAAATAATCAAGGCAGAATCACGGGAGAAGATCTAGGAAGCGAACGTATTTAGAAGATCCAACAATCATGGAATATCTCGCAATGCAACCATCTGCCAAAGGAAAGAAGATCAAGTGGATCCAATGGCTCACTCCTTATTCTTGGAAAAAATCAATTCTTTCCAAGTATCAAATCCCTTGGGTTGACAAGCCTCTACCATCCATTATAGTATAAAAACTCCTGTGTAAACCCTAGTCTGGATATACTTTGATCGAACCAAAATACTCTCCTTATTCTACTGCAAACAAGCATAGTAGTTTACTTAAATGTGCTGTGTAACAAGTCAGGGATAGAAAGAGGGTACACAACTGGTGATGCATTGTATCAAATGAGTGCTAGATGAACTACGCGATATTCATGACATCTGTACTCGAAAGATATTCATTTGCTAAGAGAGAACTCCCTTGCAACCCAAGGGGACTGGATTAGGATTCACATTGAATCCGAACCAGTATAAAATCCTGGTGTCTTTAATTCCTGCAATTTACTTTCTGCATTTTAATTTAAGATACTATACCTGCTTACTTATTATATCTAGTCGACTATTCTAGTTATAAGTCAACTTGTAAGCGAATTATTTTAAATAATTTACAATTCACCCCCCTCTTGTACTTTCAATTGGTATCAGAGCTTGGCTCACATTTGTCTTTTGCTTAACAACTTGTGAGAAAATATCATGGCAAATCAGGTTATCATAGGAGCTCTCTTTCAGGAAAGAACTTCACAAGTTAGACCACCATACTTCAATGGATAGCACTTCTCTCACTGGAAGGTACGAATGAAAATCTTTGCCAAAGCGTACGATGTTAAAGTATGGAGAGTCATCAAGAAGGGAAATTACCCACTACCCGCTAGCACCCCACCACTTGCTAATCCTGATGACATAGACTCATACTCAAAAGAATAAGTGGAAGCTATTCAAGTAAACAACAAGGCAAGGAATCTACTACTTCACAATGCTATAAGTGGCGAAAAATGCGAAAAAATATCAAGTTGTGATACAGCCAAAGAGATGTGGGACAAACTTGAAGTCACTTTTGAGGGAACCAGCAAAGTAAAGGAAACTCACATCAACAAGCTAGTTCATGACTATGAACTTTTCTCAATGAAAGAAGGAGAATTTATTGAGGAAATTTTTGCTAGATTTAGTAAGATAATCAGTGAGCAAGTCAGAAAAATTCTTAGAAGTTTGCCAACCACTTGGCAGACCAAGGTAGTCACGCTGGTATCTCAAGACCTAAATAAATTATCCTATGATGAACTGCGAGGAGAACTAATTGCTTTTGAAAAGACGCATCTGAAAAAGATAAATCAAAAAGAAAAAAAGAGAACAGTCGCATTCAAAGCATCTATTGAATTAGTCGAAAATGAAACTGATGATCCTGAAGCTCTACAAGAAGAAATCGCTATGATGTCTAGGAACATAGATGGACTAATGAGAAGATACATAAATACAAGGAAAGGAAGATTACCTCCAAGATGATCTAGGAAATACAATGAATAGGACAAGAACGACGGCAAATGCTATGAATGTGGAAAATTCGGGCACATTCAAGCTGAATGTCCAAAACTGAAAAGAAATATCTCTAGAGGCTTCAACAAAAACAAATCTTTCGGAAGCTGTAGCGATGAAGATGAATCAGACCATGAAGAAATAGCAAATCTTTGTTTTATGACTATTCTGGAAAATGAAATAGACAAAACCACAGGGTGCTGGACAGATGAAGATGATTCAGATGATGAAAACTGCTTCATGGCACGAGGCGAAACTAGCGAGGTAAGATCTTATGACTGTGAAAGATGTAATGAATTGCAGGATATTCTTGATTCTACCTTAAAGGAGTCTCAAAGAATGATGAATGAACTTAAGAGACTCACTAAGGAAATCAAAGACTGGAAACTCAAACATGAAGTATGTGAAATCGAAAAAGATTTACTTCAAGAAGAGTTCGAGGAATTGCAAATGCAGCTTAACAGCTTGCACAAATCCACCAGTCAAAGTTCTATCAGGTCAAACCAGACGACTTACAAGTCAACTGGAAAGGAGCCAATCAGAATCAAATCGACCAGTCGGTCGGACCAGGTGACTTACAAGTCAACTGGGAAGAAACCATCTAACTCTTTATCAGCTGGTTCCAACACTTATGAGAGATCTGAAAACAAGTCTGGAGCTAAATGTCATTACTGTAATAAAAGCGGGCATAAATATTCCAGTTGTCACTTTCAAAAATCTAATATGTCAGGATGGTTTTGGAAGCCTAAAAATCCTGAACCTAGTAATACTAACTCTCTGGGACCCAAGCAAGCTTGGGTACCTAAACGAAAATGATCATCTTGTTTTGCAGGAACACCACAGAATAAGCCGCAAAGGAAAATGGTATCTAGATAGTGCGTGTTCCAGCCACATGACAGGTGATAAAAACCTGTTCAAAGAAGTTACAAAGATCGATGGAGGAAGTATAAGATTTGGAGACGATTCAAGGGGCAAAATAGTTGGCATTGGAACAATTCCCATTCAACAACAATTGTGATATTACAAAAGTTTATCTTGTTGATGGCCTAAAATACAATCTCCTAAGTATAAGTCAACTATGCGACTCTGGCTATGAGGTACAGTTTAAAAGAACAGGTTGTGCTATTGAAGACGAATCAGGTAAGATAATCCTCCCTGGAAAAAGGAATGGAAATGTTTATATTCTTGATGGATTCGAAAATATAAATGGTCATATCAGCTTAAAATCTATTTCTGATGATCCCTGGCTACGGCACAGAAGACTTGACCACACAAGCATGCATTTGATTGAAAAAATGTCCAAACATGATTTAGTTATTAGCTTACCTAAACTGAATTTTTCCAGAACTCATATTTGTGATGCATGACAAATAGGTAAGCAAACTAGAAACTCTTTCAAAAATAAAGACATTGTGTCTACTTCGAAACCTCTTCAACTACTTCATATGGATTTATTCGGACCCAGTAGAACTGTTAGCTTAGGAGGTAAGAAATATGCTTTTGCTATTGTTGACGACTTTTCACATTTCACTTGGGTGATTTTCTTGTCTCATAAGGATAAAGCCTTAAGAAATTTTGAAGTTTTCTACAAAAGGATTGAAAGAGAAAAAGGATATCTAATCTCAAAAATTCAGAGTGACCGTGGAGGAGAATTTGAAAGCAGAGCTTTTGAGGACTTCTGTAGCGATCAAGGTTACACTCACAATTTCTCCGCACCACGCTCACCACAGTAAATGGGGTCGTAGAAATAAAGAACAGAACCCTCCAAGACATGGCAAGAACCATGCTACTTGAACACTCATTGCCAAATCATTTCTGGGCAGAAGGCGTAAGTACTGCATGTCACATTCTCAATCGTTGTCTCATAAGGCCAATTCTGAAAAAGACCTCCTATGAATCCTAGAAAGGTAAACGCCCAAATATCAGTTATTTTCATCCCTTTGGAAGCAAATGTTTTATTCACAATACTGGTAAGGAAAATCTTGGAAAATTTGATCCAAGGAGTGACGAAGGTATTTTTCTTGGCTATTCATTAAATAGCAGATCTTTTAGAGTTTATAATAAACGTACTCTATGTGTTGAAGAATATGTATATGTTATATTCGATTAAAATAATCCCTTAGTTGAGAAAGGAACAGCTGCAGGTGACGAAGAGCAAATTCAAGGAACTCAGGACAAGGGAAAATCACAGGAGTCGACTAACACGACTAGCTTGATTGAGTCAACTGAAGAAAACATCAACAATACTCCAAATCAACCAGTAAAGTCGACTACAAATACCGCTCGACTAAATGAGTGGAGAAGTGAACCCGAATATCCTTAAAAATATATTAAAGGAGATCAACATAAAGGAATAAAAACCAGGGCTGCTCTAAAAAAGAAAGCAAATATTGCATTAATCTCTCAAGTTGAGCCAAAAAAGGTAGAAGAAGCACTAAAGGATTCAAGCTGGGTGCAAGCCATGCAAGAAGAATTGGATCAATTCAGCAAGAATCAAGTATGGAAATTAATACCCAAACCTGACAATGTGTCCGTAATCGGAACAAAATGGGTATTTAGGAACAAATTGAACGAGGATGGAAAAGTCATAAGAAATAAGGTAAGATTAGTTGCTCAGGGTTATTCACAATAAAAAAGAGTCGATTATGATGAAACTTTTGCTCCAGTAGCTCGGTTGGAATCTATACGAATTCTCCTAGCGTACACATCTTTTAAAGAGTTCAAGCTGTTTCAAATGGATGTCAAAAGCGCCTTTTTTAAACGGATTCATCGAGGAAGAAGTATTTGTAAAATAGCCCCCAGTCTTTGAGTACTCAAAACTTCCATATCATGTATACAAGCTTTCTAAAGCACTATATGGTTTGAAACAAGCTCCATGTGCCTGGTATGATAGATAAGTACTTTCCTTATTGATCATGGATTTACCAGAGGTAAGATAGACACTACCTTGTTCATTAAACGATCAACAGAAGGTAATCTTATTATTCAAATTTATGTTGATGATATTATTTTTGGAAGTGCTAACCCACTTATGTGCAAGGAATTTTCAAGTCTTATGCAAGGTGAGTTTGAAATGAGCATGATGGGAGAACTCACATTCTTTCTTGGGCTAAAAATTCAACAAACCGAAGAATTAGAAGGATCTAATTCAAAAATTTGGCATGAGCAATGCTAAGTCAATTGGGACTCCTATGAGCCCAGCTACAAATTTGGATAAAAATGAACAGAGCACTCCAGTCGATCAAACCAAATATAGAGGAATGATTGGATCCCTACTATATCTGACAGCAAGTCGACCAGATATTATGTTTAGCGTATGTAAATGCGCTAAATTTCAGTCGGCTCCCAAGAAGTCACATCTGACTACTGTAAAGAGAATCACTCGATATCTTATTGGAATAGTGTCTCATAGTTTATGGTATCCTCGCTCTAACTCATTTAAATTAGAAGGTTTTTCAGATGCTGATCTTGCAGGTGACAGAGAAGATAGAAAAAGCACAAGTGGCACGTCAATTACTAGGAAAAGCACTAATATCCTAGAATAGCAAAAAGCAAGCATCGGTCGCCTTATCCACTACAGAAGCTGAGTACATTGCAATTGGACAATGTTTTTCACAACTTCTGTGGATGTATCATCAACTGGGTGACTATGAACTTTCGTTTTAACCTATACAAGTTTTTTGTAACAATTCTAGTGCTATTTGTCTTTCAAAGAATCCTGTGCATTACTCTAGAGCTAAGCATATAGATATTAAGCATCAGTTTATTAGAGATA
Organism: Nicotiana glauca; assembly: GCA_026770625.1. Taxonomy (NCBI): domain Eukaryota; kingdom Viridiplantae; phylum Streptophyta; class Magnoliopsida; order Solanales; family Solanaceae; genus Nicotiana; species Nicotiana glauca. Next base: position 20,946 of record MU706862.1, read on the forward strand.
ATCTTCTTAAAGGTGTTATAAAAATAGCTTTTGTTGGTACCGCTGCCTAATTAGCAAATATTTTCACTAAACCTTTGCTAGAAGAAAGATTTTGTACTTTGAGGAAATTACTTGGTATTATTTGCTGGTCGAAGAAATCTTAGGACCTATGTGATAGTTTTACAAAAAATGTTATAATTTTCCTTTCCCACGCATTAATTGCGCCCCCGTTTCTTTACCTCTCTTTTCACATCAGTTTGCAGTATGAAGATGGAAAGCCAATCATCACATTTTATCAACTGACACCTTTTCCTTTTCTGCACTCAACCGTCAAATCTTTCCTTCTTAAGTTAGAAAACCCTTTCAGTCTCCCTCACACACATCTCTCTCCAATACCTTCTGCAAAACCTCTTCTTCAATGGCGAAACATTCCAAGACCTCTGCTTCTACTCGAAAAAGCACCCGCTCAAGGGAGAAACCCCTTTTTGCTCTGCCTGAGCAAGTAGACCTAGGGTCTGATCATTCTGAAGGCTACGCCTCATCGCAAGGTGATCTCTCTGAACCGTCCCCACTTCTAGGAGAAAAAGCCCTAGGCAAACGACCCATGGAAGATCCTTCCATCCCATCCACTCCAAAGAAATCAAAAGTTGATTTCTCAGCCACTCTTGATTCTGACTAAATTTCTGGGATACCCCAAATAGGGATCTTTTTCTTTCTCTCAAGCATAAGCCTATCGCCCATGGAAGAGTCGTGGATCTTGATGAAATGGAGGCTCTCAACTGTAAGGTAAAAGTTCTTTTTGTCTATCAGGGGTGGAAAAATTTCTCTATGTTCCTCCACCTAAAGTTTATGAACCCTTACTCCGTATGTTTTATGCCAATCTCCGCTCTAATAAACCAGATAGGCTTGAATCCCTAGTGCTAGGTAAACGCATTGTTCTTGATGTGCTCTGTTTGATTCACTTTTCCAATGTCACTACTCTAGTTTCCCCACTCTGTTTAAAAATGTATGGCCTGAAAACTTTGAAATTTCTTTTGACCAAGCCAAACAATGCATCGTTGAAAACCCCTCTGAAACCCTTCCAAATCTATTGGGTCCAAGTGATGTGAGTTTTGAGACCCGAGTTCTATTGTGGCCACCTCCTTGCTTCCCCGCACTGGGTCGTTTTCAACTTTCTCTCAAAGAGATACATTTTTTGTCTACTGTCTCATTACCAAACTCAAACTCAAACTTTCCTCTTGGGTCATAAATTTCATGATAGAGAGTGCCTAATATCCCACTAGTTTACCTTATGGTATGGCGATTCCCACATTCTTGAAGCCATCAAATCTCTTTATCTGATTATCCCTTCATCTCTGTCTCAAAATGTTACAATCTAGAGCTTTTGCGAGTATAGGGTATCTGAGTATTAAGGGCTCCTGGGTTAAGAAAAGTGGGAGTGAGGCCAAATAGACTACTATAGAAGCCAAAAATTCCTCAATTGTTCCTCCTCCTGCTCTTGCCAGTTCTGAGCTGAGTGAAAAAGTCAGTTCTATTGACTCCAAACTCTCTGACATCTAGAATCTTCTTTTAGCTACTCAGTCCACTGTGGGTGACATTCATTCTATCTCCAAGGAAATAGGGTCTGACATGTCGAAATCAGAGTTGGTGTTCTTCGTGTCAGGGAAAATGCTGTCAAAGCTTTCAAGGAGGTTCACGACAGGATGGATGGTATGAGCAACTCTGCAAATACAAGCTTCGAACAACTGAAGGAGGCCATCTGCAACACTCTTACATATTTCCTACATCGTTAGTCTGGTTGTTATTTAAAACAATGTGTGTTATTTGTTCTGCTGGTTTTGTGGGCTGTGCCCCTGGATAAATTTTTATTTTCCTTTCTTTTGCTGTGTGCTGTCTCATCAGCCACTGGATGATCTTATTTTTGCTCACTATACCTCTAGTCCCTCTTTGCTGATGTCAAAAAGAGGGAGAAGATACTATTAATATCTGGCATTGTGTGTTTGCTATGTGTTCTGGCATTGTGTGCTTGTGCTTGCTATGTGTTATCAGGTGAACAGGTACTATAAAGGCACGGGTACAAGTCAACTGCACCTATTGAGGGGGAGCCCAAGTTAGGTACAGGTATAGGTACAAGTTGACTGCACATATTAAGGGGGAGATTCATGGACAAACCAAGTCGACTGTATATATTGAGGGGGAGTCAAGTCGACTAATAAAATACAGAGAAGTCAATTGATGTTTACTTCCTTACATAATATATTATTTTGCCATCATAAAAAAGGGGGAGATTGTTAGATCATGTTTTAATGATGCAATTAATATACATGTGCAGGAACACAAAGAAGTAAAGAAGGTCTGCCAAGATAATCCATAACAAATGAGGAAAGAATTCACTCGTAAATATTTGCAAGGAAAGAAATAATTATTCAGCAGCAAATCTGGATTAACTTCGTAAATCTGGGAAATCAAATCTTCCTCAAATCAATAGCAACATAATTGACGGAACTGGAATAATCACGGGAGAAGATCTGGGAAGCGAACGTATTTAGAAGATCCAACAATCATGGAATATATCGCAATTCAACCATCTGCCAAAGGAAAGAAGATCAAGTGGAGCCAACGACTCACTCCTTATTCTTGGAAAGAATCAATTCTTTCCAAGGATCAAATCCCTTGGGTTGACAAGCCTCTACCATCCATTATAGTATAAATATTCCTGTGTAAACCCTAGTCTAGATATAGTTTGATCGAACCAAAGTACTCTCCTTATTCTACTGCAAACAAGCATAGTAGTTTACTTAAATCTGTTGTGTAACAAGTCAGGGATAGAAAGAGGGTACACAACTGGTGAGGCATTGTATCAAATGAGTGCTAGAAGAACTACACGATATTCATCACATCTGTACTCGAAAGATATTCATTTGCTAAGAGAGAACTCCCATGCAACCCAAAGGGACTAGATTAGGATTCACATTGAATCCGAACCAGTATAAAATCCTGGTGTGTTTAATTCCTGCAATTTACTTTCTGCATTTTAATTTAAGATACTATACCTGCTTACTTATTATATCTAGTCGACTACTCTAGTTATAAGTCAACTTGTAAGTGGATTATTTTAAATAATTTACAATTCACCCCCCACTTGTACTTTCAGTACGATTATAGATGAAGATTCCTTAACCCATTTGAATTTCTATCAGAATAATTGTAACCCTAGGCCAAGAATTTTAGGTTATTCCATGTGCCTTACAGGTTGTGACTCTTCATTTAGTACGGGCTAGCTTTTTCCTATCTTCTAAAATCGTTAGTAAAATTTTAACAATTCAAAAAATTAAATGCAAAATGATGATACCTGACCGTGGGTATTCCTTAGAAGTAATATCTTTTCAAATGAACAACATTCCAATGTGAAGGTCGTATTTTGCCATCCATTGTTTCCAATTCATATGCTCCCTTTCCTGTAATATCACGAACTCTATAGGGTCCTTTCCAAATCAGACTTAATTTACCCGCATTGGCTGCCTTTGTAGATTGAGAAACCTTTTTAAGCATGAAGTCCCCAACTTTGAAGAATCTGAGGCGTGCTTTCCTGTTGTAATACCGTTCTATGACTTGTTTTTGTGCTGCCATTCTTATTAATGCAGCTTCTCTCCTAACTTCAAGTAAATCTAGATTGACCCGCATCTCCTCGTCATTAGATTCTTGTATCGCTTGTATGAACCGTGTGCTTGGTTCTCCTATCTCAACTGGAACTAAAGCCTCAGCTCCGTAAACCAATGAAAACGGTGTTTTTCCTGTGCTCGTTTTTGTAGTTGTGCGATATGCCCATAAAACTCCGGGTAACACTTTAGGCCAGTTACCTTTTGATTCCTCTAATCGCTTCTTTAAATTGTTGATAACAACCTTATTTATTGATTCTGCTTGCCCATTACCCACTGGATGATAAGGTGTAGATGTAATCCTTTTAATTTGGCAACTCTGAAAAAACTCCGTGATTTGAGCTCCAATAAATTGAGGGCCATTATCACATACGATTTCCTTTGGTACACTGAATCGGCTTATGATATTTTGCCAAATGAAATCTTTGACTTCCTTTTATCGAACCTGTTTAAATGCTCCTGCCTCTACCCATTTAGCAAAATAATCAGTAAGTACGAGCAGAAACTTTACCTGTCCTTTTGCTTGTGGTAATGGTCCTACTATATACATTTCCCATTTCATAAATGGCCATGGCACAATGATCGGATGTAATTACTATGCAGGTCTATGCATATTGTTACCGTACCTTTGGCATTTATCACATTTAGCCACAAAACTTTCTGCTTCTTCTTCCATTTTAGGCCAGTAGTAACCTGCATTAATTAAGGTTTTTACCAATGACCTTCCTCTTGCGTGATTCCCGCAATGCCCCTCATGTATTTCTCTCATTACATACTCCATTTGTGAAGGTCCGAGGCATCTTGCTAAGGGTCCACCAAACATTTTACGATATAAATTACCTTGCTTTAAGAAATACCGAGCAGCCTTTTTTCGAAGCACATGAGCTTTTTTCTTATCATCAGGGGCGGTACCATACTGCAAAAAAGCAACAATCTCGTTCCTTCAACCGCAAGTTAAATTATTAAAATTTACCTCATTCTTATCAGGTTTGAGAACTGAGTGAAATAAATGTATAACTGAGGCGTTTGCATCACTTTCCACATCAGCTGTAGATGTGAGTTTATCTAGGGCGTCTGCTTCAACATTTTCATCCCTTGGTACTTGTATAACTTTCCAGGTTTGAAATTGCTTTATCAATTCCCGTACCTTTTCTAAGTACTGTTGCATCCTTGCTTCCCTAGCTGTATAAGTCCCCAGATTGACCACAAGTTGGGAATCACTCTTGATTATAATCTGAGCCAAGTTCTCGTGTCAATTCTAGACCTGCAATCACAGCCTCATACTCCGCTTCATTGTTAGTTATGGAATGACATTTAATAGCCTGTCTAATGGTTTCACCCGTAGGTGGTACCAAGACAATCCCTAAACCTACACCTTTTACACTAGATGAGCCATCAGTGAATAAGGTCCAAATTCTTGGGTTAGCACCATTTAAAACTTGCAGTTCTTTTTCTGCTTCTAATTGCATCCCCTGGCTAAAATCTGTCACGAAATCGGCTAATACTTGTTATTTTATATTAGTTCTAGGTTGGTATGTGATTTCATATTCACTTAACTCTATTGCCCACTTGGCCAACCTACCTGATAACTCATGCTTATGTAATATATTACGTAAAGGGTAGGCAGTTACTACAACAATAGGATGACACTAAAAGTAAGGTCTTAACTTCTTAGATGCCATGATTAATGCAAGTGCAAGTTTTTCTAACTGAGGATACCGCGTCTCCGTATCTAACAACGATTTATTAACATAATAGATAGGGGATTGTTTACCTTGTTCTTCTCGAACCAAAATAGCTCTTATCGCTACTTCTGAAACAACAAAGTAAATGAGTAGTCTTTCCCCAACATTTGGTTTTGCTAGAAAAGGTGGATTTGATAAGTACTTTTTCAAATTCCTGAGCGCCTGTTGACATTCCTCATTCCATTCAAAATGATCCTACTTCTTAAGGGCTGAGAAGAATTTAAAACACTTCTCTAATGATTTAGAAATGAATCTTCCCAAGGCTGCGATTCTCCCTGTTAATCTTTGAACTTCTTTCTTGTTTGAAAGTATATAAGGGATTTCTTCAATGGCCTTAATCTGTGCAGGATTCACTTCAATACCACTGTTAGAAACAAGAAAACCTAAGAACTTACCTGATGCAACACCAAATGCACATTTTTCAGGATTTAACTTCATATTATATTTTCGCAAAATTTTAAATATTTCAGACAGATGTGATATATGTTCCCCAGAAAGCTGAGTTTTAACAAGCATATCATCTATATAAACCTCCATGGTTTTACCCAAATTCTCTTGGAACATTTTGGTTACCAATCTCTGATATGTTGCACCTGCATTTTTGAGTCCAAAAGGCATTACTTTATAACAGATAGTCCCCCTGTCTGTTATAAATAAAGTATTTTCTTCATCTGCTGGATCCATCTTGATTTGATTATAACCTGAATATGCATCTAAAAAACTTAACAATTCATGCCCTGCAGTAGCATCAAATAATTGATCTATATGAGGTAATGGAAAAGATTCTTTAGGACAAGCTTTGTTAAGATCTGTATAGTCTACACAAACTTACCATTTACTATTCTTTTTAGGTACCACAACGGTATTAGCTAGCCAATCAGGATACTTCACCTCGCGAATAAATCTATTTTTTTAACAATTTTTGCACCTCATCCTGAATCACTTGATTTTTGAGAGTGCCATGCTTTCTTTTCTTTTGTTTAACAGGTGGATGAGATGGGTCCTCATTTAACTTGTGAGTCATTACCTCCGGTGGTATACATGTCATATCAGAATGGGACCAAGCAAAACAATTTGCGTTAGCTTTTAAAAATTTAATCAACTTACGCTTCATATCCTGGCTGAGATTGGCTCCTATATACACTTTTCTCTCCGACCAGTGTATAAACAAAACCACAGCCTCCAGCTCTTCTATCGTTGTTTTGATGTTTTCATTTTCTTCTGGTTATTGAATAGAATCAGGCCTTGAATCCACATCTGTTTGGCCTTGTTCAGTTGAGGTTGAAGCCATGTTATCCTCAACTAAATTCTGTAATTGTTATTTTTCTTCACCCTTAACACTTGAATCTGCCACAGAGTTGATGCTCCTAGATGTTTGTTGATCACCCCTAATTTGACTTCCCCATGGCGATGGAAATTTAATGACTTGATTCAAGGTTGATGGAACATCGTCCATGTCATGGATCCATGGCCTCCCAAGAATCATGTTGTAAGCCATTTCCATATCCACTACCTGAAATTTTGTGTCTTTGACAATGCCTTATGGGAATGTAGTAAGTATCACCTCCCCTTTCGTTACAACACTGGAGTTGTCAAATCCTGATAAAGTATGCGCTTTTAGAACTAATTTATCTTCTGCTTGCATCTCGTGTAGTATTCGTGTCAAAATAATATTCACGGAACTACCTGGATCAATCAAAACTCGTTTTACGTTAGTGTCATGTACAAGTAAAGATATTACCAGTGCATCATTATGTGGAGTTGATAGACCCTCGGCATTTGCATCATCGAATGTAATATTTTCTTCTTCCAATACATGTCGCAGCTGCTTCCCGTGGGTAATTGTTTCTTTGGAAATCTTATTAGCTGCAGTATCTGATACGCCATTGATATCTTCACCCCCACTTATAACGTTGACAGTTCTTTTGGGTGAAGGTGGTTTTGGAGGCTCCTGCATGTTCTTCATGTATGCTTGTTTACCTTTCTCAGTGAATAACTCAGTGAGATACCCCTGCTTTAACAAATGATCAACTCCACCCTGCAAAAACCTGTAATCTGCTATTTTATGCCTGTGGTCGTTATGAAATTCGTACCAATGATCAGGGTTTCGTCTGTTTGGATTTGATCGCATCTCCTTTGGCCACCGTACCTTATCTCCCATGCTTCTTAAAATAGCCACGAGTTCAGAAGTGTTTACATTGAAATTATAACCGCCAAACCTTGACTTCAGACTTCTATCATCGTCTCGTGGCTCACGTGTGCTTCGGTCATTTCCAAATCTTGAGGATGAGTCTGACTCTTTATTCCTTGATCTGTGATTGTACCTCTAATTGTCCTGTTTTGACCGTGAGTCTCTTCCCGCAGGTCCCATATAAGGCTCGTACCTATTTTTACTGGATCTTTTTTCGATCTCTACACGTCTTGAACTTCCCTTTTCTTCTTTTTGAAATCGTGGAACAGTATCTTCCTCAATCCTCAGCTTCGTGTTATACCTGTTATAAACATCGTTCCACGTCATAGCTGGGAATTCTCGAAGGCTTTCCTTGAGTTTTCTCGTTGCTTCCAATCTTTTTTCATTCAAATTACTTGTGAAAGCTATAGCTGCCCAATTGTCAGGTACACGTGGCAATGTCATTCTTTCACATTGAAATCTGTCCACGAATTATCTAAGCAGTTCTGAGTCTCCTTGCTTGATTTTGAAAATATCCTTCATTCTTTTCTCTACTTTTTGAGCTCCCGAGTATGCTTTGATGAAAGAATCTGCAAGCTCAGCAAAAGAATTTATAGAATTTTCGTGTGAAAGAGAATACCATGTTAGCGCTCCTTTGGTGAGTGTTTCACCAAATTTTTTGACTAATGCTGATTCAATCTCCTACTTAGTCAAATCATTGCCTCTTACGCCTGTTGTGAATGCAGTCACGTGGTCTCGTGGGTTTTTTATTCATCATATTTTGGAATATCAGGCATTTTGAACTTTTTTGGAATTGGAAGTGGAGCAGCACTTGGCTTCCATGGTTGTTGCAAATATCTATCCATATCTATTCCCTTGATCATAGGTGGCACCACGAGTATCTGCTCTATGCGCTCACTTTGCTCCTTGAGCTGTTTCTGCATGGTTAGTACTAAATTTTGCAAATCGGAATTAAATACGTTACCTGATTCTCTCTCCTGTGATTCGCTGTGAGTTCCACCACCGCCTGAGTTAACCAGCCCAGAACGAGGGTTTTCGAAAGTGTTGTTATTTGGAGTAGGCGTGGGTGTTGCAACAGGTAATTAATTAACAAGTGCCTCAACAGCTTTACTGACTTGAGCTGCAATTAATTTCTGCAAAGCCTCATCAATAGCTTCAGCATTTTTAAATTGAGCATGCTCATTTATTTGAGACCCATCAGGAGTACCCTCACGAAATTGCCGTGGTAAGCCTCGTGGAGTTGGAATTTGAATGTTAATATTCTGTGGATCTCCCTGATTTTGTTGGTTCATTTGGTTTCCTTGAACGTTATCATTGTTGTTCGACATAGTTGATGCAACAAGGAAAGTTAAGCGAAGAGAAAATAGATTATCAGATTCCTGGCAACAAAACTAATTTGTTTAACCAAAAAATAGGATTTTAGACAAAGCCAGAATTTAGAATAACTCGGGTTATTGATAATCAAGAAAATAAATAAAAAGAAGTAATTCTAGATAGCAAGATGGTAATCAAGAAAACAAATGAATCACTGTATATTTCAATAGTGTTTCGTGTCTTTACAATTGATCTCATATCTCCTTTTTATAGATATCTTTGGAAATATGCATTTTGTTCAAATCATAATGAGGTTAATATGAGTAATTAAGGACATTGAATGTTACGTTACACAATCATTACATTCAATATAAATTCTCTAACGTATTCAACATTTAAAGCTCATTAAATGTTGTATCTGTACTCTTTTCTATTGTCAGATTCATTCTTTCTAATTCTCGGATATAAATGACTTAATTAGGTACGAACACCGAGTTGTATCTGGACTCTTTTCTATTGTCAGATTCATTCTTTCTAATTCTCGGATATAAATGACTTAATTAGGTACGAACACCGAGTTGTATCTGGACTCTTTTCTATTGTCAGATTCATTCTTTCTAATTCTCGGATATAAATGACTTAATTAGGTACGAACACCGAGTTGTATCTGGACTCTTTTCTATTGTCAGATTCATTCTTTCTAATTCTCGGATATAAATGACTTAATTAGGTACGAACACCGAGTTATTTGTCTGATTGCCCGTGCCTCTTCCTCTGCCTTTGCTCGTATCTGTTGCAACTCGTCCTCTTCCTCTGCCTTTGATCGTATCTGTTGCAACTTGTGACTCTTGGCTAATTGTAACTCTTTGACCATTTGACCAATCCACGTGTCTTGACACGTCACCTTTATATATAAATATAATTTTTCCAATACAGGTTCATTTAGAGCCTATTTGGCCAAGCTTCTAGGAGACCAAAAGTACTTTTTAAAATTTTTGAGTTGTTTGGCCAATAGAGATAAGTAATATTTGCCGGCAGCAGAAGCAGTTTTTCTGCTTTTAGGAAGAAGCAGAAAATTCTAGCTTCTTCCAAAAAGCAGAAGTAGAAAATTAATTTATTCAAGACAAAACTATCTTCACCATAAATTTATATTTTCCAAATTATCTTTACTAACTTGTGTTTTTTCTTTTCATTTTTGTTTCTTTTTTACCATCCTATTAAAATTAAAGATATTATATATATGAATCATATTGTGATTTTTCAAAAATTTTATTGACGTCTCCTGTTTTTGATATTTTCTTTCTGTAATGTCTTGTAACTTTTCAAATTATCTTCTTCTTTTTTCACACTAAAGCAAATTATCTGCATCTTCTTTAGATTATCAATTCTCTTCCTACAAATAATTATTTATAATTTCTTCTATTATATGCTATTACTTCCCGAATCTTTAAAATAATTATCAAATCTGATTTGTGAAAATGACCTACAAATAGGTAATAAATTTGCAGTTGCATGGCATAATTTATCTCTATATTATTAAAAGAAGAAGAAAATGCATCGATATTTAGTCAAGTGGCAGCCTCACAATAGGCCACTTGGCATTTTAGGACAAAGTTAGTAAGGTTAAGTAATAATTAGTTTCTTTCTGAATTTAATTTTTAAAAACATAAAAAAATATTTATATTATCTGTTGTTAATAATTACTTACTCTTTTTGAATTAGAATTAAACATACTTGACTATTTCTTTTACGATTATGTTTATATATTTAAAATTATTTTTATTTTACGCTCAATGCCATCTTTCAAGTTTGACACTCAAAAACATTACTACAGAGATTGATGAAGGAGATCAGTCTTCTGATATTCCTTTAGAAATGCGAGGCAAGTCTTCTACTATTATTAAAGCATTGTGTGATAGAAGTAGAGATGAAATTGTTGAGAAGTATTATAATGTGTGAGTGACTTTACTTATTATTTCATGATGAATTATCAATATACAGTAATTTGTGGATAGACTTCTAATTTATACTGAGTGATGTTATTTTATTGATTTTTTTTTTCCAGAAAAACAAAACCACAAAGGAAAAGTACATGTAAGGGGGGCATGGACCATACTGTCACACCTCCTTTTTATGTTATACTACTTTACCCGCGAGGGCGTAGAGGAGTTTTTCTAATTTAAGGACAGTCGGAACGGGATTAGTTATTTAAGTTTTTCAGAGTCGCTACTTGAGAATATAATGGTGTCCTAAGTCACCGGTTTAATCCCGAACCGAGGAAAGTTTGACTCTGTTACAGTCTGCGAACTAGAAATTCGGATAAGGAATGCTGTTAAACCGGGAGAAGGTGTTAGGCACTCCCGAATTTCGTGGTTCTAGCACGGTCGCTCAACTGTTGTATTTGTTTTTATCTGATTCTTTATATATTTGAATTGTGTGCATTAGTATTCCGCTTTTCAATTTTAAGGAATTGCAACGTCCTGAAAATGTATTTTTAACCACACCGTACCAGTACGCCTGTGGCTTTAAATACATTTCGACTTCGTTGAGAGTAGGATTTGGGTCACATAAATGTGCACTCGTACTTGAGAATGTAT
>MU706864.1:0-42786 GCA_026770625.1 Nicotiana glauca
TAATGTCACTTTAAATGGAAAAACTCCCTTGTGCATTACCCTCGGGGTAGGCGCGTAAAAAGGAGGTGTGACAATCCCGTGGTTTAATCTCAAGGATGTTTATAAGGTCGCCCAACTGCTTTTTCATCCATTTCTGACCATCTTCATCTAGATCGTTCCACCACACAGGCAAATGCACCAGAGCCTGCTCCCTGACCACTTCTGGTGAATCCTGGATAGTATTCATTTGTTCCTGTGGAAGGTTAAGGTTAGGGTTGACTGTAGTAGACCCTTTTTATACGAAAACTTAAAGGACCATGATCCCTTCCCTCATATGCCAATTTTAGCCAAATGACTGTTTTTGTAAATGTGGCCCCTTCCCAATTCCACACGAATTTTGAGGCCGGGGAGGACTATTTTATGATACTTCACAAACTTGTCCGTTATTTTATAAAAATAGCCCTTCAACAATTGAAAAATACTCTAAGGCTATCTCGACAAGAACGGTTTAAAACATTGCCGAGGCCGAGTCGGCTTATTTTGACCAAAACTCCAAACTACATTTACTTGACCCCTGATTCTCTTTTTTTTTTATTTTTGTTTTCTCAAAAATAAGGTCGAACCTTATGTAGGTTTCCTACGTATCCCACATCTGGTGAGAATCAGACCTGTGTAGTTTGGTCAGCTTTGAACTTTTCTTTTTTTGCTTTTTTCTTTTTTTCTTTTTTGAAAAAAAAATTGGCAGAGTTTCGGGATATTTTCAAATATTGGGTTTTTCTTGAGAAATGGGCTTTATTTCTTCCCTACGTCACTCTTGGTTTTCCTTTTTGCTTTATTTTCCTAACCGATTAGCATGCAAGCCGAAACAAATTAATGTTCACATAGCACATAGAATACATCAAGATGGTCTGTTATTTTGGGTACACCTGTCCTAGACGGACCCAACCCCTGTGTTGAGTCCCCTAAGTCAAATGCACGTGATGCAAACACGTGCTCTTACTAGGGATCCGACATGAAACTGTATTTTTCTAGGTTTAAATCCTGGGGTTTTGGTCTAGACTTGGGGTACCCGAGAGGAAAATTGGGGCCGAGGTGGGGGCGACATACTGGGAGCACTAAAGTTTGTCCGGCCTTGTCTCTTGCCCAACCTCGCTCTATTTGGTATAATTTCTACAGAAAAAACGAGCTACGCGAACGTATGCACCATTTCCAGAAGACTCAGAAGGGGTGGCGTAAGAAGACAATTATATATAATTCAACAATATTAAAGCGGTAGACAGATAGAATTTAGCACAGAGGTTCACAAAATACAGTAATATGAACAATAAATAAATCCAAGTAAAAATCATAAAACAATCTTGAATTCTTGAACCCCGAACCAGAGATTCTGGTTTCGTCTCCCCAGTAGAGTCGCCAAAGATGTCACGCCTCCTTTTTCCTACACCTGGAAAGGTATAAGGGAGTTATTTCCAACTTGAAATGACAATCAAAATCGGATTTATTTATTTAAAGAATTCAAAGTTGCCACTTGGGATATTTATGGTGTCCCAAGTCACCGGTTCAAATCCTGAATCGAGGAAAAGGTTGACTTTGTATTTCAGTCCACGAACCAAAAATCCGGGTAAGGAATTCTGTTAACCCGGGAGAAGGTGTTAGGCATTCCCGAGTTTTGTGGTTCTAGCACGGTCGCTTTGATCATATTTGGCTTGACTACATTGTCTCATTACTGATTTTAGAACAATATGTGCATTTACCTTTCATTGCTTTTAAATTAAGAAAATTATTCTGAAACAGGTCACGCATTCGTGTACCCATTTGTTTGGCGCGTCAAAATCGTGGCACGCGAACATGTCCACAATTAATAATGCTTTATTATTATTATGAAAGTTTCGACCAAAGTTGCGCGAACGCATACTCCGGTTTTGTTTTTAAAATCGTAATCATATTACGCGGACGTATACATAATCACAATTGTGTTTTAAACGGCCCTAAAGCCTTTTCTATGAATATTAATTATTTTTATATCCAGGTTATGAAATTAAAATGAGGGTCACGCAATTATCATTTTGTTCGGCACGGTACGCCTCAATTCTAATTTTAACGAAAATTAACTAAGTTAAACTACATGACGAATTTCTAGTCACTAATGTGCAAATTTCAAACTTAATAATAATAATCAAACACGACACCATACTGATTGTGTTGCAAGATCCCAGGTCAGTTAAAACGTGAGGCCCAAACTAAGGACAATCGTCCAGCTATCATGTTGTCAACAAGCGAAGAATACAGCTGGGCCAAAACGTGAGGCCCAACTAAGGCAGTCTCAGCAAAAGGAGTTTGGCCCCATTGGGCCCATGTTATAACTCAATTAAGTGTTTTCTATATCAATAATTGCAAGAGAGACAACATTGTAATGATAATTTGAATTTAAACAATTAACACAATATGTGACCCATTTCATCATTTAAACCAGCTACTTGAACTTCCAATGATACTTTTCACGCATTTCTGAACCAAATTTTTTTTTTTTTGGCCATGAAACGGCAGCAATCATAGGGGACTCAAAACCATACATTTAATCGCCCAAATATGCTCGTACAGAAAAAATAGAGGCAAACTTTGAGTCGTTGCAACATATTCCTACTAAATTAAATTATCCTAACAATGATAATCCCCATAGGCTAAAACCCAGCTTTGCATGAATTTCAAAATAAAATCACACCAAAGGGGTACTCAAAACCCATTCAGGAACAGTCATAGCAGTTGAACATGCTTGCAAGGTTTTAATTTACTTACTAATCTCGCATGATAATGAAGCACACATATCTAACTGGTTACACCTGTGGCTATTGAATATACACAACCTTAAGTATAGATGAATAACTTAAATAACATGAAAAACTACGTATCTAAAACAACAATACTACAGTAACAGGAAAGTCAAAGGGGATTTAAATTCAAGGAAGCCTACATTCCAATAATCTTTCAATTTATATGCTCACCCAAACATTCTCTATTTAGAGATTGAGAAAGTACCTCAAATTTGAAAATAACACAAAGAGTGAGGAGTCAGCAGCAGAGCAGTAACAAGAGCAATGATCAACAGCAGCAATACCAAATCAAAAATAGTAAATAGAGTATGAAGCAGTAGAAATTATCCCAGTTGAACAAAACCAAACAACTTCGAACTCAAACTTTAAACATCCAATTTCAGGTCCACTCTAGATGCCATGATCAACCATCATTTCAGAAATCAAAGCCTCAAAACAAATCTCAACAAATTATCTAATATAACAGTGATTTTTGAGCAATTCAGTCGTCTTACTTTTTTAAGATTTTTATCCCTTGAAGTCTGCCTTGCAAGGCAAGTTTAGGGTGCCTTTATAGGCAAGAGACTAGGGCAACTATCAGATTTCTCTTTTTTCAACTCTACCCTCTTCTAATTCTTATTTTTGCTACTTGATCCCTCAATTACTAACTTGTTAACCAAGCTAACCTTCTACAAGTCTAAAATTTCATTAAAAAACCCCCACCCAAGCTTCCTAGAAGCTTCCTATTTCTGTTATCAAAGATTCCCTAAGCTAAAGTTCCCAAATTAACCTTTAAACCCCTGTTTATTACCCTTGGGCCAGGCAAGCATATGGGTCAAGTCGACCCAAATGGCAATCCCGACTCAGGCTCGCAAATCAAGCCTAATTCCCCTTCTTGGGCCTTTGTTGTCAAAGCCCAATCTCCATTCAAAATCAAAACCCACCAAGTTAATGGACTAAATGGAATTGTAGAAAATCAGAACTTCTAAATGCAACCAAAAACAAAACGAGACAGAATTAATTAAACTAAACATTAACATACTTTCTACCAAATCATACAAATGGAACACTAATTAAAAAAAATCGAAAGGAAAACAAATAATGACAACAAAAAAAAAACAAGCATAAGGAGATGAAGATGGGGAAAGAACACCAGAACGAAAGAAACTAATGATTCTACCTACAGTATACAACAAACGAACATGGCTTGAAAGAACCCTGATGCTTTCCGATTTTGAGCCGAAATTGGCCTCAATCACGTGTTCTTATTAAGAACAAACGAGCAAGGCCAGATTCAACTCTTAATCACTTGTCAAAATGGGAAAAGAACTCGAGTAATTTGATTTTTTTCTTTGTTTCCCTCTTCTACCCTCTTAGGTCCGAGATTGGCCTCATTTGGTGATGATTTCAGGGTATATAGTGGTGGATTTGGGTTAAGAGGAGGGTAAAGGTTGCATGGATGAAGTTTGGGCTTAAACAGAGGTGGCGCCACCGCAGGAGAAATTGTGGCGGCGCTAGGGTTTCGATCTTTAGTTGAATATTCGAGGGGTTCCAGCGGGTTTTGAGGGAAATGGAGTGAAGATCTGGGATGGGGAGGTGGAGGAGAAGCGTGGGTGTGGATTGGAGGTCCACGACCACCGTTAGAGATTTTCGGTGGGCGGCGGGCGGTGGTGAGGGGAGAGTGTGACGGAGACGATGAACCAGTCTTAGGTTTCCTTAGGATTTTCGGACACTTTTATTTAACTGTAGTCGAACTCTGAAGACCATTGGATGATGAAGAATGAACGGACGAGATTGATGTAAACTTAAAGAACTCAAAATCACATAGCATCTCCCCCATACTACGTCGTTTCAAGAGTCTCCATAGCTAACCACTTGGACCGGGTTGGGCATGGTTGGGCTGGATTGGACGGGTACTCATTTAAATCAACTAGGCCTGGATGAATTGAAGATGACTTGGCCCAAATCAGGCTTTCCACTCTTACTTTCTTTTTCTTCTTCTTTTTTTTAATTTTTTTTCCTAATTTCTTTTAATATTAAAATAAAAATAGAACCTAAATTAATTCCTAATCAAATTATCCTAACACTCAAATTAATTACCACAATTAAATAAAACAAAATTAAAGGAAAACTACCAAAAGTCAAAGCTAGACTTAAAAAGTGAAAATAAATTATTTTTTGTGAATTTTCCATTTGTAAAAATAACTAATTTGCTAATTGGCCTGACAAAATATAAAATTAAACCCTAAATGCAAATGCAACATATTTTTGTATTTTTTATTAATTAAATGATATAAAAATGTACAGATAATATGCAAACAATCACAGACAATGCCACGAAGATTCACAAAATTGCAAATAATGGAAAAACTATTTTGTTTTGAATTTATGGGAGTAATTCATATAGGGCAAAAATCACGTGCTCACTGCCACCCTTATTTCGCCACACGCGCACAACAATAGATACAATCGCTTAGTAAAAACCTTATGTTAACACCCCCAATCATAATCACACGGCAAAGACCTAATGCAATAATATCATCATAATAGCATGACAAATACCTCATGCCATAATATAAATCACAATCGCATGGTAAAGACCTCGTTATAGCATACCATCATAATCGATCTGTATAGTGCAAAAGGATATGATAACGATAAAAATGCAAAAATATGACCAAGGGTTTGCAAATGCAACAAATGCAAAAGCTCGCAAAAGAAAACCCTGACAAACACAGTAAATATCGCATTTGCGATAGGGTAATTTGCAAGTGGAAAGTTTCTCCCCTAGCGGCCAGTCGCAAAAGTGACGTACTACTCATAAATGTGGAGGCCCTATGCGACATAATCCTTGCAAATGCGAGGTCCCTTCCCATCAGCCCCAAGTCACAATTGTGACCACACCTTCGCAAATACGAGAAAATCAGAACCAACATAACTCATTTTATCAAAAATAATACGAGACTAATCTGAAACTCCTAATCCCCTCTGGAACCCATCCAATCATACCATCAAGCACGTAAACCTTATACCAATTGACTCATGCGCTCGGATCATCAAAACATATAGAACCCCTAACAAATACCAAAATGCATCAAAATCGTAATGAAGCTCAAGAACTTCCAAAATCACAACCAAGCATCTGATTCCCATCAAATCAACTTGGAATAAGACCACACAACTTATAAATGATAAATTGGATCTATTCCAAATTCCAAAACCAAATCCAAACCTAGTATATCCAAGGTCGACTCTTTGTCAAACCAAGGAAGTTTTTAAACCTTTAAATTGCTAACCTTCGGCAAAAATTGTCAAATCAACCCATAGATCTCTAAATCCCAATCTGGGGATACTCCCAAGTCCAAAATTTCCATACAAAATCTATTGGAACCTTCTGAACATGGAGATCATTCACACAAAATTCAAACCTTGGTCAACTCTTCAACTTAAAGCTTCCAAATAGTGGATTACTCTTCGGAATTAATCCTGAACTTCCCAAAAGTCAAAAATACCAATGCACACAAGTCATAATACACCATATGAATATAGTAAAGATCTCAAACCACCAAATGGAACGCCAATGCTCAAAATGGACGATCGGGTTGTTACAATCTTTCAAAGCTTCATCCACTTTCTCTGGTTCTAACTGAGATATCAATGCAACATTTGCCTTTTTCTTGAGAGCTCCCTTAGTTTTCATCCCATCATTTGGATTACCGATAATGAACTTGGGCTCACTTATCCGTTCATTAGGAGTTATTCCTATTTGATAAGTAGTCAACTCATTGTGATCTTTGATAGTTCTACTAGTAGAATCATCAGTCGACTTTGGAGTTTCACTATGGATGTTAGTAGACTCATTTGATTTATGAGTTTCACTATCATTTGAAATATCTTGGTTAGCATGTTTATCACCTACAATAGTTCCTTTCTCGGCCACAGACTTAATATAAAAAACAACATAAATTGATTCTTCTACGCATAGGGTATATTTGTTATAAGTTCTAAATAATTTACTGTTATTTAAAAAATTGAGAAATATAACTTCATTGATTCTTGGGTAAAACTTACCGAGACTGTCCTTAAAATTGTTGGGAAAAAAGCCTTAGCTCCCGAAGGGATAGAAATAGCTAATTTTAGGTTTTTTGCCTTTCCATAGTTCATATGGTGTCTTCTTCAATATGGGTTGAGTGAGACATCTGTTCAAATTATGACAGGTCGTACTAACTGCTTCTGCCCAAAATTAATTTGGCAAGGAATATTCTAATTTTATTATTCTAGCCTAGTCTTGGAAGATTCGATTTTTATGTTCAACTACCCCATTCTGTTCAGGTGACCAAGGAACTGAGAAGTTATGAATGTACCCTTGTTCATTGCAAAACTCTTTAAATGATCGACTTCCCAATTCTCCGCCATGATGACTTTGAATGGTAGAAGTGAGATATCATTTTCCCCTTTTATACCTTTTGCAAAAAATCTCAAAATTCTTTAGAGCTTCATCTTTATGATCCAAAAATATTAACTATGTAAAACGTGAGTAATCATCGACAATAACAAGAATATCATTTTCATATCTTGATAACAGCTCTGGTAGGGCCTAATAAATCCATATGTAAAAATCGTAGCGGTTTGGATCTGGAGACTATATCTTTGGTCTTGAAAGAGGTTATGGTTTGATTACCAAGTTGGCATGAATCACTTACATGGTTTCCAGAAAAAATTAGTTTTGGAAAGCCAATTACTAAGTCATGTCTGGATAGTTTTTTGATCAGGTGCATACATGCATGGCCAAGTGTCTTATGCTAAAGCAAGGGTTCATCAGATATAGATGCTGGGCAAATGTGGTTGTCTAATTTTTCAATGCAATCTAGGATGTAAACATTTTCATACCCTTTTCCTGAAAAAATGATTTTACCTAACTCATCTTCGACAACGCAACATATTTTCTTGAATTTCCCTTCATACCCATAGTCACATAGCTGACTTATGCTTAGCAGGTTGTAGTTGAGCCCATCCACAAGATAAACTTCTGTGATATCATAATTTTTGTTGAATGGAACTATTCTAGTGCCAACAATTTTCCTTTTTTGAATCATCACTAAATCCTGCATTTCCTCCATTTATCTTTGTAACTTCTTTAAACAATGTTTTGTCACCTGTCATGTGACTAGAACACGCGTTGTCGAGATACAACTTTCCTTTTTGACTTTTCCTATGGTGTTCGTGAAAATAAGATGATTAACTTCTTTTAGGTACCTAAGTTTGCTTGGGTCCTGTTTGGATAACTATAGTAACATCAGACAATTTTTGGGTTTCCGTATCTATCCCTTTACAATAGAATGACAAAATCTACCGGATAAATATTTATGTCCAGTTCTACAACAACAATGACTGGAGGGTATATGTATAATATCAGGTACTGGATCTACTGGTGGTGCTATGAATCGAAGACTCAATGCTAGCAAGTCTCTTTCTATTTGACTTATGAATGATTGGTTTGACTTAATAGAATTGTAACTGGTGGATTTGCACATGCCATTGAGTTGCAGTTGCAATTCCTGAACTTGTTCTTGAAAGTCATCTCATTCGAGTTCATAGACTTAAAGTTTAAGTTCCCAATCATTTTTCTCCCTATTTAGTCTCTTAAATTTATTTAGAATTTTTTGAGACTCCTTTAGGATGAGATCAAGGATGTCTTGTAATTCATTACACCTATCGCATTCATAGGTCTTACCTCGCAGGATTCATCTTGAGACATAAAGTAGTTGTCCATTATTTCCTTGCTATCATCATTTGATATGTCTTCATCTGTCCAGCAGCCTGAAAACTTGTCCATATCATTCTCTACTATATTCATGAAACAGAGATTGGAAATTTTTTCATGTTTTGAGCTATCTTCATCACTCCAACTCCTAAAAGATTTTCTCATGTGAAATACTCTGGAAACTTTCCTTTTGAGATCTAGACATTCATCTTGCACGTGTCCACATTTTCCATATTCAAAGCATTTTACATCATTCTTATCTTGCATGTTATAATGTTTGGTTCAGCTAGAAGACGTTCATGCCTTTTTGGTGTTCCTATATCTTCTCATCAGTCTATTTAAAGTCTTGTATACCATAGCAATTTCCTCTTCTAGAGTTTTTGCTTTGTTGTCCTCGTAATCATCAGATACTTCAATGGAGTCTTTGAATGCCACAATCTTCTTCATTTTCTCATGTCCTCATTTTTTTAGACGAATTTTCTCGAACGCGATAAGAGCACCATGAAATTCTTCATAGGATAATTTGTGTAGATCTTGAGACTTAAGTGCGATGACTTTTGTATGAAATACAATAGGCAAACTTCTTAGAATTTTTTGAACTTGTTCTCCACTTGAATAAGGTCTTCCAAAAGCTTTTGGATCTCAAATGATTTTGCTAATCGAGAAAATATCTTTTCAATGTATTCGCCTTCTTTCATTTTAAAGAGTTCGTAGTCATGGATCACCAAATTTATTCTTATTTCTTTGACCTTACTAGTTCCTTCATATGTGACCTCTAACTTTCCCACATTTCATTGTCTCTATATCAACTTAAAATTTTTTTATATTCTTCTCTGCTTATAGCATTATATCGAAGATTTCTTGCTTTGGTATTTACCTGTATTACTGCCATTTGCTCGTCGGAGTAATCATCTATATCTACAGGATCGGTAGATGTCTGACCATCCGTCTTCTTGTTAGACTTTGCTGCTATAATTGGATAATCTCACTTTTTGATTACTCGTTATATGTTGTCATAAGTTCCATGTGAACGTTCCAGTGCGAAAGGTGTTGTCTATTGAAGTACGAAGGCCTTGTTTGAGAAGTTCCTTCTTGGAATAGGGATCCAATAATTACTTGATTTGATATAATCTTTTCTTAGGAGCTGTTAAGCAATATAAGAATGTGACAGCTGCTCTGATACCAATTGAAAGTGTAAGAGGGAGGTGAATTGACTTCTATTTTTTTCTTTTTACAAGCTAGTCGACTAGTTTGTCAATTATTCAACTAAAAGTTTGACCGAAGGTTAATAATAATTACAAAATATAAAGTGCAGAAATTAAATGACACTGATGTTTTATCCTAGTTCAGAATTTAGTGTGAATCTTAGTCCAGTCCCCTTAGGTTGCAAGAGAGTTCTATATTTAAAGCTCCTTAAAGTTCTTCTTACACGTATGTTGATGAGTAGAACACCCACCAGCGTCTTTCAAAAATAAAATAAACTCTGAGTGTTTTTATACAATGCCTCACCGGTGTTTTCTAGCTCTTTCTTCTCTCTACTAGTTACACAATAAATCAACTGCAGATTTTAATGCATGTTTAGAATAGAAAAAAGAGCTTGAAGTTGGCCAGATGAAAGTATGTCCTTCTTCTACTAGGTCTTCGACTATATATACATATTGAGGGATGATCCGTTAAAAGTCTTGATTGGAACAGATCTTGAGAGATAGGCAATCCAAAGGAATTAATCCTTGTAACGAATCTTGATTGATTCTTTCCAAGAATAAAGATGGAGATTCCCGGCATCTAACATTGAAACTCGATATGAATGGCTTGCTTCCCTTAAATGGCGTGAATGATTGATTGTGAATATATCGCATAATTCATACTTGATATGATTTTCCGTCTGGGCTGATTATGCTGAGTTATCCTTCCTTTTGTAAAAATCCTCCAGATCTCAAGTTGATTTACTGTTCCTTTCTTCACCCTTCTGCTTTGTGCTCTTCATTGCTTAGAGGCAATATTCTTCTCCTTCCTTTCTGCCTTGATTTTGGGTACCATAAACAAAAGTAAGTTATTTTTCATCATCTAATCAAGATCAAACAAGTATTTCATTGGGCTTTGTGAGTTTTATATGTAAGAATATTACAGATGGTTGTAAGTGAATAAAACCATTGGATATAGTAAATTTTTTATGTAAATTCATCATTACTAAACATATACGCAAAATGTAATCTACCATCCGGTGACTACATGGATTGCAATGAAGAAGCATTTTCTAAGTGTTTACTATTCATTTCATTACTGAAGTTATTACCGTGTGGATAGAGCAACACTTACATATGCACGCTAATTGCATATCACATTTTGTTGGTACCTTCAATTCAAGTTATCTCTTGATTGAAAATCAGAGGAAATAGCCCATCCAAAGGAGGAAATATACATATGTGATTTCAAAGAGTTATTGTTTATGGGAATTTCATCATTATTTTCACCTAATTTAATTGATATTAATTTTAAAAAAATTACCATCTCTTATTTCTTAGTCTCCTAAATCAACAAACAGCTCACTTCCAATGTTCTGAGAAGGCATTATTATGCTGAGTAACTTTTTGTTTTCCTTCGAAAAACACTATAGTTTTGAGTGGAAGTGTACTAACCTGCTTGAAAGTTTAATCCAACAGTATAATTTCAAAAAAGGATTGAAATCAAGCATACTAAATTTTATTTAAATGGTGATAAACTGTAATGATTCGATTGATCATTTTACTTTCTAGATCCCGTTACCCTATTTAAAACTTTCCATATGTGATTTTATTATTTTATGACTTAGGGGATAGATGGTTTGGTTTTGTAAGGGTTCGGGTTGAACTCGGAACATTTAGTTCCATGATAGTGGACTAAGGTGACCAAGTTTGACTTGAGTCAACACTTTGAGTAAACGACCTCGTAACCAGAATTTAAAGGTTCCAATAGTTTCTTATGATAAATTTGGATTTGGGCGTACGTTCAGATTGAGTTTCGGGTGAATTGGGAGCATTTCGCCGTTCATTGTTGAAAGTTGGCGCCTTGAAGGTTGTAGAGTTTCTTAAATTCAGTTTGAAGTAGAATTTATTGTTATCGGTGTCCACTTGGGATTTCGAGCTTGTAAATATGTTCATAATGTGATTTATGACTTTTGCATAAAATTTGGCGTCATTCCAAGTTGTCTAAGCATGATTCGTCGCGTTTGGATCTAGATAGTTGAAGAAGTTTGAAGTTCAAAAGTTGATTAATTTGGTTAGAGGGTGCGATTCTTGGTTCCGATAATGTTTTATGTGTTTCAAGACTTTGAGAAGGTTCGCATTATGTTTATGAACTTATTGGTGCAGTTGGACGGGGTCCCGAATGTGTTACAGACCAGCGGGAGTTAAGTCCAAATTGCAGAAATTACCAGTGTTGCTTTCCTACTTCGCGAACGTGGACGGTGTCTCACATTCTCGATGAAGGATTTGGGGGCCTGGTCATTTTTACTTTGCTTTCAAGAAGTATGGATCGCGTTCGCGAAGGCTTGGGACATGTGGACTTCGCGTTCACAATGGTAACTCGCATTCGCATAGAAGGAGCTGGGTCTTTGTGTTAACAGGTCGTTGCACTTCGCGTTCGCGATGCGTTGGCCGCGCTAGCCTTCGTGATTGCGTGTACCTGGCCGTGTTCACAAAGAACCTTTTATTGGCGGTAGGAAGGTTTGCCTTCACGATTGCAAGGGTCTTTCCGCGATCGCGAAGAAGGATCACTAGATAGAACACTTATTAAAATTCGGGGTTTAGGCCATTTTCTTAATATCTCTAATTTCATGGCCGATTTTAGTGCTCCTTGGAGAGGGAGTTTTAGCTAGCAAATGAAGGCAAGTGATTTCTACATAATGTGAGTTTAATTATGGGTAAATTGTTATATATAATTTCTTTAAAATATGGGATTTTGTTAGAGAAACTAGGGTTTGGTAAAAATGAGCTTTGATCACAAAATTGATTATGGAATTGAATAAAAAGTATATATTTGAGTTCATAAGGTCATGGGTAATATTTATCTACGAGAATTTTCGGAATCCGGGCTTCTGGGCTTGGGATGACTTTTATAGAACTATCCAGATTACATTAGAAAATTACTCTAATAGTTAAATTATGAACTTTTGAGTATTTATTGATTAGTTTGTATAACTTTTGACTAGTTTCGGATTGCTCGGGATTACTTTTGGGTTGTTAGTGTTGTTTGAGAGATGAGGAGTGAATTTGGATGCGAGATAAGTCTCTTGCCGAATCTTGTAAGAGAGAGTTCTCGGTAGGTGCTTAAATTATTATTTGCTACTAATTATGGGTGCTACATATGCACGAGGTGACGAGAATCTGTACGTAGCTAAAATCATGTTTTGTATTACTTCAACTCAACTTTTTAGTTTAATTTACTTAAATTCATTATTGAAATTTAATTAGGGATTATGTTAGCCCGAGCCTCATTACCTTGAGTTTTGGCGGAGTACTTGATTGTTGGCAAAAATTATGCTTCCTTTATGTGCCCATCCTTGTGATGTAGTTATTTGACCCATAGTTCGAATAGTTTCTCTATTCCTGTGGATAGGGCCGTACGCCTCGACAATATATTTGAGATGCATCTATGGATCGGGACGTACAAACTCGGTAATGTATGTAATATGGATTGGATCGTACGATCTTGACATAACTCGTGCGTAGTATCGCTAGGGGTCAGAATTACATGATATCTCCTTCTTGACTTGAGATTTGATATTTACTTGATGGTTCTTATTTATTGAGATAGCATATGGTATTTGGAAAATTTAAATTGTTATTATGTTAAAGGATCATGTTATTTACCATTCTTATTCCATTTTTATTGTTATATCTCATGCCTATTTATCAATTTTGTACTTTACTTATTGACCACTATTAAGGGTCGATCTCGACCTCTCGCCACAACTTCTTCGAGCTTAGACTAAATACTTACTGAGTACGCGTTGATTTATGTACTCATGCTATACTTCTGTACTAATTGTACAGGTGCTGAGGCAGGTACATCCGGTGGCCATTTAGGCGCGCACACGCATTATCCGTAGACTTAGTGGTGAGTTGTCCTCCAAGCTCCGATTTGTAGCACCCGGAGTCTACTTCTTATTGCATTTACTATTTCTGTCAATTTCATTTCAAACACCAGTTATAGTGATGTGCATATTCTACTAGATTGCTCTTCCACTTATGACACCGGAATTTTAGAATTTCTATTAGATGATTATAGGTTTGCCTATTATTGTCACCTTTTCATTTTATATTTTACTAATATTTTTCATATCCTTGATTTTCTATGCTCTAATTTTCTTATTTAATTAAAACCAACGACAACAATAACAACGACCCAGTATAATCCCACAAGTGGGGTCTGGGGAGGGTAATATGTACGCATACCTTACCCCTACCCCGAGGGGCAGAGAGGTTGTTTCCAGGCGACCCTCGGCTCAGGAAAGCAATAAGAGACGATATATTAGTACTATCAATAGACTCATAACAAAATAACATAAACATAACATAAAATATCATAAAATAACAAAATAACAGCAATATAAGAAATATAGAAAATACGAAAAAGATGGAAGGTATAATAATATCCAATAGATAAAGCCATGCATCAGTAGCTGGCCAGTAACATCCTAAGACTAACTCCTAACTGGCTAGTCAATATCCCTCATTTTGATAGGAGTAGGTGCTTGCAGCTCGCTCGTTATCTACTAAATGAGCCTTCACTGCTCGCCCGACCCCTATCTTTAATCCATAACTTTCCCCTACTCTACAACCTTAATACTCGACCTCAACAATTTCCTGCCAAGGGTCATGTCCTCAGTAATCCTAAGTCGAGCCATGTCCTGCCTAATCACCTCTCCCCAATACTTCTTAGGTCTACATTTACCTCTTCTCGTGCCCACCACATTCAATCGCTCACACCTCTTCACCGGTGCATCAGTGCTCATCCTATGAATGTGCCCAAACCATCTGAGTCTTTCTTCCCGCATCTTGTCCTCCATGGGGGCCACGCCCACCTTCTGTTGAATATCTTCATTCCTAATCTTATCCATCCTTGTATGCTCGCACATCCACCTCAACATCATCATCTCTGCTACTTTCATCTTCTGAATGTGTGAGTTCTTAATCGTCCAATACTCGGTCCCATACAATACGGTCGACCTAACCACTGCTCTATAAAACTTACCTTTTAGTAACGGTGGCACTTTCTTGTCACACAGGACTCCCGACGCTAACCTCCACTTCATGCACCCCACCCATATACAGTGTGTGACATCCTCGTCAATCTCCCCGATCCCCTGAATAACTGACCCAAGGTACTTGAAACTACACCTCTTAGGAATGACTTGAGAGTCAAGCCTCACTTCCATTCCCGCTTTCGTCGTCTCAGCCCCAAATTTGGACTCGAGGTATTCCGTCTTCGTCCTGCTCAATCTGAAACCTTTAAACTCAAGGGCATGTCTCCAAACCTCTAGCCTCTCATTGACGATGCCTCGTGTCTCGTCAATTAGAACTATGTCATCAGCAAATAGCATGCACCATGGCACCTCGCCTTGAATATGATGAGTTAGTACATCCATCACCAAGGCAAATAGGAAAGGGCTGATCGCACACCCTTGGTGCAACCCCGTAACAACTGGTAAATGTTCGGAGTCACCTCCTACCGTGTTAACCCAAGTCTTAGCTCTATCGTACATGTCTTTAATCGCCCTAATGTAGGCAACCGGGGCCCCTTTAACCTCTAAACAGCTCCATAAGACCTCCCTAGGGACCCTGTCGTACGCTTTCTCTATATCAATAACACCATGTGGAGATCCTTCTTCTTATCCCTGTATTGTTCCAACATGCTCCTAATAAAGTGGATAGCTTCTGTGGTAGATCGCCCCGGCATGAACCCGAATTGGTTATCTGAAATAGACACCATCCTTCGTACTCTCATTTCTACCACTCTCTCCCAGACTTTCATGGTATGACTCAGTAATTTGATACCCCTATAGTTGTTACTCCACCTCCTCTCTTTAGGCATCCTATTAGTCTTGAATATAACATTAAACAACCCAGTAAGCCATTTCAAGTTTGCTCTACCCACACACCTCCAAAGTTCAACTGGAATTTCGTCTGGCCCGGTAGCTCTGCCCCTTCTCATCTTACGCATTGCCTTCATGACCTCATCGACCTCAGTGTCCCTACAATAACTTAATTCATGGGGACTGTCGGCATATCTCAATTCACCTAGTACAATATCATGATCCCTTTTTTCATTTAGAAGTTTATGAAAGTAGGTCTGCTATCTTCACTTAATCTGGTCATCCCCCATCAAAACTTTGACGTCATCATCTTTTATACACCTCACTTGGTCCAGATCCCGAGTCGTCCTCTCTCTCACCTTAGCGAGTTAGAATAACTTCTTCTCCCTGCCTTTGTTCCTTAGTTCCTCACAGAGAAGAGCAAGAGTTGTCGTCTTAGCCTCTGTTACTGCCATATTCGCCTCATTCCTAGCTACCTTATACCTCTCCCTGTTCTCTTCCCTTCTCCACCTCGCCAGTGCTCCCTACTAACCGTAAGTAAGCCGCCTTCTTTTCTTCCACTTTA
Source organism: Nicotiana glauca (assembly GCA_026770625.1). Classification (NCBI taxonomy): domain Eukaryota; kingdom Viridiplantae; phylum Streptophyta; class Magnoliopsida; order Solanales; family Solanaceae; genus Nicotiana; species Nicotiana glauca. The sequence continues at coordinate 16,194 of MU706864.1, forward strand.
CCTTGAACAACTGCATTCCACCACCAGTCTCCTATGTGGTCACCGATGTGGCCCGAAGATATCCCTACCACCTCTCTCGCTGCTTTCCTTATACAGTCCGCCATCGTCGACCACATAGTGTTTGAGTCCCCACTACTTCTCCAAGCTTCCATTGCCGATAACCTTCCTTCTAACTCCTGAGCTTTGTCCTTAGTCAAGGCACCCCACCTAATCCTCGGGCAGCCTCGTACTGACCTCTTCTTCCTCCTTGTCATAATACCACTGTCCATCACCAAAAGCCTATGTTGTGTTGCAACGGTCTTACCTAGGATAACCTTGCAATCATCGCACAATCTTCTGTCGCATCTCCTGAGGAGGAGATAGTCAATCTGAGTCTTCGCCACCGAACTTTGATAAGTAACCAAATGCTCCTCCCGCTTCAGAAAACTTGAGTTTGCAATCACTAGATCAAATGCCCTGGCAAAGTCCAACAGCAAGGTGCCCCCTCCGTTCCGCTCCCCGAAACCAAAGCCGACATGAACCTCAGTATAACCCCCTGCAGACGTCCCAATATGACCATTGAATTCTCCTCCTATGAATAACCTCTCGGAAGGCAGAATACTATGAACAATGTCATCCAACCCCTCCCAAAAGGCCATTTTAATCTCCTCATCCAAGCCTGCTTGGCGCGTACGCGCTAACGACATTTAAAGTACACTCACCCACCACCAATTTAATAGTCATTAGTCTATAATTCACCCGTCTGACCTCTACCACCGACTCTCTAAGATAGCTATCTACCAGGATACCCACTCCATTCTTACCCCTCAAGACTCCCGAGTACCACAACTTATACCCAACTACGTTTTTCGCCCTCGATCTGACCCACCTAGTCTCCTAGACACACGCTATATTAATCTTCCTCTTCTGAAGGATCTTCGCCAACTCTATAGACTTACTCGTTAGTGAACCTATGTTCCATGATCCTATTCTCAACCTATAGGCTCCCTTACCCCCTCTACCCCCCTTGACTCATGTCCCGCCCCTGACCCCGACCCCACACTCTTCCCCACCCGAGGACATGCCCTTATTCTATTATCGCAGACTACAGCCACTACACCTATGACAATCTAAAGAAGACTCGCTAGTGCACAACGGACAACAAATCAAACTAGAAGGAAACAACTGACTACTAGTACACTAGTTGTATGGTTGAACTATTGTGAACTAAAGTAACATCAATTTAGCTAACACCAAAAGGGAAATAGTAGAACGGGAGGTTCCAACTCCCGAGAACCAAACCTGTGTTGCTTTGTTATACTCGATGTAGTTGTACGCTTATGCACCGCTTCCCACCACCGTTTACTGATGCTCATCCAGGTTTCTCTCCTTTGCTAGTGCTCGTGCGCCCAACTTGTCTCCAACCACTTCAACAATTTTCTTGAAAACACAAAAAATACCACGATCCAAAAACCAAAAAGGGGTTGTCACCGCCACCACTGGTGTAGCCCTAACAGTAGTAGGAGAAATGTCGGGAAAGAGCAGAGAACTACACAAAATTCACCAAGTTCAGTTTGCAACACCACAAACTGAGGAACATAAACTAAAATTCAACTAAGCCAAATGTAGACAAGAAAACAAACAAGTGTACTGTAAATGGTACAGGGAAGAGAGATTTGGAGGGAGGTCTATAACACAAGACAAGTAAGGCGATAGTTTCAAAATGAAAAAAATTTAAAAAATCGGAGTGAATCGAACCTAAATTTGGCCAAAATCAGATAATTCAATGGTCTTCAGTGTCTAGGGTTTGAGAGAGAGACAGAGAGACAACATCGAAGTGATAATATACGATGATGGTGAAAATGGAGTTTTCGCTTTGGAAAAAAATAATGAATTGGTAAAGAGGTTTAATTTGAATTGTCTAGTGTGCGTCCGTGTCAAAAAGAAAATATTGAGATTAAAGTTATTTTTGTTAAAAAAGATTAAAGTTAATGAAATGGGATAATGGGATCTGAAAGCCTGATAATAAGAAACAACCGGAATTATGAGCTGATAATTTTTGCTTGCGTTTCTTCCCCAAAGTTAAACGAGATTGTGGAAAAATAAGTTTCTGAAACATCTTTCTTAAATAAACGTAGTTGTCACGGTTCAATTTCCACTGTAGACCGCGATGGCGTCTAACGTAGCCGCTAGACAAGCCAACGGTGAACTAATCATGTACTTGTAGACAAATCATGTCATCAACCATTGAATGCCACGATTAGATTTTAAAAATGTCGGCTTCTTCATGCTAAATTATAATTGCTAGTCCAACTTGCCATCTTGTTTGCTAAAATTTCTTTACAGGCAATGACCCATCAGATACTGTGAATCCGGTGTCTGTTCACGCTACCAAAAGATGCAACAATTTTGTCACTGCTTTCTTTGTTGTCAACTCGCAAAGAAAAGAGTTCCGATATAATTCTCATATCCTCTCTGTCGATCATCAGATATATAATTCTCATATAATTTCCTTTAAAATGTTGGTATTACGGTGTTTAAAAGAATAAAATAAAAAAATAGAACTTAGAACAGAAAATGCAAAAATAATTCCGAGCTCTCTGAATTCACAGTGTGTCCTTAAGAAATTTAATCCCCTCACTGTTGCTCAAGGTATGCGGATTAATTCCTCCCATAATAGAATGGGATAAATATTTTGTGATAGTGCTGTATTAGGAAAAATCGAGTTTACATATTAAAGAATGACATGTCAGGACACGTAGATCAGTCAAACAGTCAAAGAATTAAAATTAGCCAAGAGACACGAGCAACAACGGATGCGAGCAAAGGAAGTGGAAGAGGCACGAGCAATTATTCAAGTGATACAGAGCCCGTACCTATTCAAGACATTTAAAGCTCAAAGATCAAAGGAATGAATCTGATAGCCTGTGAAAGACCAAATACAGTATTTAATGCGTATTAAATACAAAAAATGTTAGAGAATATTTATTTAATGTAATGATTGTGTAATGTTTCATTTAATGTCATTAATTGCTCATAATAGCCTTATTATGACAAAGGTAAGGCACGTATTTCTAAAATTACTATAAAAAGGAGAATGTTGAACACTTGTAGGACACAATATATTATTCAAATACACTCTGATTTACTTGCTTTCTAATCATATTGTTCTCAAAAGCCTTTCTTTATATTCTCTTCTGATTATCAGTAACTCGTGTTCTTCTAAATTTCTAGCTTTGACTAAAAACCTATTTTTTGGTTAAATAAATTGATTCCGTTACCGGGAATCTGATAATCAATTATATTTCAACTTAATTTTCTGTATTGAATCAACTATGTCGAACAACAACGACAACACTCAAGGAAATCAAATCGATCAGCAAAATCAGGGAGATCCTCAAAATAATGGTAATCAAGTTCCAACCATGCATGGCTCACTGCATCAATCTCGTGAGGGCACTCCTAATGGGTCTCACACAAAAGAACGTGGTCAATTTGCAAATGAAGAGGCTATGAATGATGCCTTACAAAAACTTATTGCCTAGCAAGTTAATAAAGATCTTCAGGATTTTGTTAGCCAATTACCTGCTGCTCCACCCACACTTACTCCAATCAACAATACTATGGAAAATCCTCGTTTTGGATTAGTTAATTCATGTAGTGGTGGAACCCCTAGTGAAACACAGGAAGGAGACCCAGGTAATCCAATTAATTCTGATTTACAAAATCTTGTACTAACTTTGCAGAAACAGCTTAAGGAGCAAAGTGAATGCATAGAACAAATACCCGGAGTACCACATGTGATCAAGGGAGTAGATATAGATAAATATTATCAACAACCATGGAAGCCAAGTGCTGCCCCCCTCCCAATTCCAAAGAAGTTTAAGAAGCCTGACATTCCAAAGTACGATGGTACATCAGACCCGCGAGATCACATTATTCACAACAGGCGTCAAGAGCAATGATTTGACTAAGCAGGAGATTGAATCATTCCTAGTCAAAAAATTTGGTGAAACACTCACTAAAGGGGACTTAACATGCCCACTCGGCAGCTCAAAAAGTTGAAAAGAGAATGGAAGACATCTTCAAAATCAAGCAAGGAGATTTAGAGTTGCTTAGAGAGTTCGTAGATAGATTTTAACGGGAAAGAATGATGCTGCCACGAGTACCTGACAATTGGGCGGCCGTAGCTTTCCCCATCAATTTGAATGAGAAGAGTTTAGAATCCACGAGGAAACTCAAAGAAAGCCTTCGCGAATTCCCAGCAACAACGTGGAATGATGTCTACAATAGATACAGTACAAAGATGAGGATTGAAGAAGATATCATTTTACGACATAAAATAAAAGAAAAAGTAAGTTCAAGACGTATGGAAAATAAAAAAAGATCTGGTAAAAATAGGTACGAGCCTTATATGGGACCTGCAGGAAAGGACTCACGGTCAAGGCAAGATAATCAAAGGTACGATCACAAATCTAGAAGCAGGGAATCAGGCTCCTCATCAAGGTTCAGAAATGATCGGAACTCACGTGGACCATGTGACAATGAGGGAAGTTTAAAATCAAGGTTTGGTGGTTATAATTTTAACGTAACCACCTCTGAACTCGTTGTTGTTTTAAGAAGCATGGAAGATAAGGTGCGTTGGTCCAAGGAGATGAGATCGAACCCAAACAGACGAAACCCTGATTATTGGTGTGAATTTCACAATGACCACGGGCATAAAATCACATATTGCAGATTTTTGCAAGATGAGGTTGATAATTTGTTAAATCAAGGGTATCTCACTGAGCTATTTAGTGATAAAGGTAAACAAGCGTATATGAAGAACAGACAGGAGCCTCCAAAACCGCCCTCGCCCAAAAGAGCCGTCTATATTATAAGTGGGGGAGAATATATCAATGGTTTTTCATATACCGCAGCTAATAAAACCTCCAAGATATCAATCACTCATGGGATGTGGTTGCGACATGTACTAGAAGAAGATAATATTACATTCAACGATATAGATGTTGAGGGTCTCTTAGCTCCACATAACGACGCACTGGTAATATCTTTACTTGTATATGATACTAACGTGAAACGAGTTTTGATTGATTCAGGCAGTTATGTGAATATTATTTTGATGCGAGTGTTGCGCGAGATGCAAGCTGAGGATAAATTAATCCCAAAAGCACATACTTTGTCGGGATTTGAAAACTCTAGTGTCGTAACAAAAGGAGAAGAAATCCTTTCTACATTCGCAGAAGGCGTTGTGAAAGATACCAAATTTCAAGTCGTAGATATGGAAATGGCTTATAACATGATTTTGGGGAGGCCATGGATCCATGACAGGGATGTTGTTCCATCGACATTACATCAAGTTATTAAATTTCCATCACCTTGGGGGATATGTCAAATCAGAGGCGATCAACAAACTTCTAGAAGTATCAATTCCGTTGCAAATTCAACTGATAAGGGTGAAGATAAATAGCAATTACAGAATTCAGGGGGGGAGATACGGCATCAACCTCAGCTGAACGAGAGAAAATAGATGTGGATTCAAGACCTGATACTATTCAAGAGCTAGAGGATAACGACAACATCAAAACAACCATTGAGGAATTAGAGGTCGTGGTTTTATTTATGCACTGGCCTGAGAGGAAAGTGTATATAGGAGTCAATCTCAGCCCAGAGGTAAAGCGTAAGTTAATTGAATTTTTAAAAGCTAACGCAGATTGTTTTGCTTGGACCCATTCTAACATGATGATCGAAGTGAACTCAACCTTAGAAAGAGTGGGCGCTAATACTTTTACCCAATAGTGGTATCGGGGTCAATTTCCACATGGAGCTAGATGAGGGAGTTGAGTATTTGTTAAGTCTAGAGATGTGTTTTGGCTTCTAATTGTACTTCTACCATTTTTGGGTTTTTTTATATTTATCAACTACAATTTAACAACTGCTAATTAGAACTAAATTATGCTAATATATTGATTCTAGTTTGTATGCAAGATAGAGAAAAGCACTAGGGTCGTGGCATTTACCTTGGTGGTCAACTAACGGGTAGAGATTCCTAATACAAGAATGATGATTATGGGGCTTATGCTATAACCGTTGCACGATTGCACTCACTCTCACACCTCTCGGTAGAGAGAGTGATTTTGCCCAATTGACTCTTTCGCGACCAATTGAGTAGGCCAATATGCCCAAGCAACTTAGGGTTCAAGTTGGGTAATTACACTCTCGAAGTTTAACCCGTTAATTGGGACTACCATTCTTATGGGTCCATCCCATATCCTTGTTGGGTCAATTTTGGAGTCATAGACACTCTTTCTCAAGAAGAGTCAAGACCCACTAAGATAGACTTAGTGTTTGCAACCATCAAATCCTAATTAAACCATAAAATTAACCTAAATAGCAAACACTCAACATCATTCAAGCATTAAACAATCACACCCATTAATTACCCATACTAGGGTTGAGCCACAACCCTAGCTAATATGTTTAGCTAGACATGAGAGGAACAGAAATTGAAGAAATAGTAGATGAAATCAACATATTAATTAACTGCAATGATAATCTACAAGAATCCACGATAAAACAAAATGAAATTGCCCAAAATAGGCTTAGACTTGAGTCTCATGAGTGCAGCAGCTATCTCAGATACAAAACATAACCTAAAATTGGTAAAATATTCTATTTATACTAGGCTAGAAAAACTGGACAAAAATACCCCAGAAATGCAGCGCGGCCGCGTAGGGTCTTGGTCTTCAATTTCTTCACTCTGAAGCTAGGGGCACAGACCGCACAAAAAGGTAGTGTGGCCGCACTGACTGAGGAGCGCGGACCACACATAAATGGGGCGCGGCCGCGCGGAGAAATTGGCCAAAATGACGAGTCTCTAAATCTCACCCACGCGGACCGCACTGTTTTGGTGCGGCCGCATGGGTTTTCCTTTGCATGTTATGGCCTTCTGAAGCTCCTCAGGCGCGGACCGCATCAGGGTGAGCGCGGACCGCGCAGGTCATAAGTAAAAATCCCAACTCTCTGAACCTCCAGCGCGGCCGCGTGGCAAATCAGTGCGGTACCCGCTGGGTCTGTTTGATCCTCACTTTACTTGACTTTCACACTTGGCATATTTCACTCCTTTTCGAGCCGATCTATGACAATTGTCATCTTGTCGTTCAAACCTGCAATCAAGCGCAACTTGTAAGCAGTTTGTGACTAATTTATGGCAATTCACGCACAAAGCTTAGGTAAGAATGGGTATAAAACGTGTAAAAATCATATTTATCAAATCCCCCAAACTTAAACCGTTTTCTTGTCCTCAAGCAAATAAAACAAGACCTACCCCTCATAGGAAATCAACCAGTTAAATTCTGCCTATCCTAAAGTAACCTCGACAAGCATCAATTGGGACTAACAATTGCCCTCAATGCGAATGCATCATTAACACATTTAAGCTTTTTAAAATTTGTGGATCAAGTGTGACACAAGAGCATCAAGAGTTGACACATATTCATCAAAGAAATTTTCTAAATCACTTTGGTCATTGTGGAACCCAAACTCGCACATCCTCAACTTTCCCTAAGTTAACCTCACCTTTTAGAGTATTGACACACAAACCAAGGTGGATGGAATCTCACTCATCTCTCTCAAAAAAAAGGCCATAAGTCCGGCTCTAAGTACCATATGCTTGCCCCTCATGTAAATATCCACTAATGTAGGCTTCCCTCAACTCAAGATCATGTAGGGCTTTTGAGGAGTCATTGTAAAGGCTTTTGGGTAAAGGTAGGACATGTGTTTGCACAATTAGGTTCAATATTCCCTCAAGCACTTTTTTTGATTCATTTTGGCATACTTTCTTGACTCATTTGAGTAGTTCACTTCTTTCAAAGGGGTGTTAGAGAGACACATTGTCACTCTTTCTTTTGCAATTCAAACCTTTCTCCTTTTTGTCTACCTTTTTCACATTTTTTTTTCACTTTTTGTTGTCCTTGAATTCCCTTTTTTGGTTCTTATTTACTTTTGTCTTTCTTTTTGACTTTTTTCTCTTTTTCATTGCCTTCCTTTTCTTGTTGCTTTTGTGCCTTTTTACCATATTGATACCTTTCTTGTCTCCCCCTCCCCCCAAACTTAGACATTTGCCATTACTCAAGAGAAGATTTGGGTGCCAATAGAGGGTTTCATTAAAAATGGGTATAGGCTTGCAGCTTTGGTGCATGAAAGAAGAAGGTTTAAGGGTCAAAAGGGGTGAACTAGGGCTCATTTCATTGGTAGGTCATGGGAATTGTTCAAATTTGGTAGTTTGGATCAAGGAGGGCCTAAAACCACTTCTCAAGTCAAGTTTCACCTATGATTTCGCCGCGACAAACATTCAGGGCAAGTTCTAGACCATTGGATCGGTACTTAGGCTCACAATCCAAATCCTCACCACACACTCAAGGATTTCTAAAGACGGAGTCGAGGGCCCACAACAACCTTAGTTACGATTCAAGCGCACAATGGCCCACATTGACCACGTGATGATTGTTTGGTCAACACAAGAGTCTCAAGGCCACGACTTTCACCATCCTAAACACAACATCATGTCTTTGACCATGGGATCAAAGGCAAGTGTATTAGGCCCAAGTGAAGCTTTGCATGAGGTACCCTTAACTACCAAAACTTGAAAATCAAAAAGAAAAATATAAAACGGACTCAAACCCTTAAGAAGTTTGTCACACCATCTATCATTGGGAAGAGCCATCCGGTTCGCACAACACTCTACCCTTGGAAAGAACCGTGGCATTAAGAAAACTAAGGGCTTATTGCAAACGTCAAAACAAAACACAAAGGCTGCGAGCCTAACTTTGCATATAAAACGAAAAATTTTAACGAAAATAGAAAACCAAGAAAGTTAAAATGAAAAACCGAATGAATATCTACAAAGGGGAAGTAGAATATACAACTGTGGATAATGAATATATACATAAAGTTGAAAAGCATCCAAAATGAAAAGTTATATACAAACCATCTATCAACTATGAATGTGCTAAAAGCAAAGAGAATATATACAGGCATCCAATGTATCAAAATCAAAATAGTAGGGCGCACCCCTACGAATAAAAGCTGGCACTGTCCCCAATGCCAACTACCAAAATAAGCTCAACAAAACATAGACAAAGGATATAGAAAAGGCCCCTCAAGCCTGCTCCACATGCATGGTATCTCCTGTCATCCCCGGATCCCTATAGTAGCCGGGACCTCAGACTGGTCTCCGACCTACTGCTGCTGGGACATGGGCCGGATCAGGGACAGGCTGAACCACTGGTGGGGCACTGGATGAACCCTCTGGAACCTGGGCCACCTCTATCACAACTCCTTCAGTGCTAGGGAGTTTCCTCTTCTTCCTCGGCCTGGGAATCTCCTCTTGCTACGGCTGAACTGGTGCTGGATCTACAGCTGGGTCCCCAAGGAGTAAGTCATGTGGCATCTAATCCGTTAGAAGCTTATCCACATCCTCCCTCAACTTTTTCACTGACTCCTTTGAAGCCTTTTGCTTCCTTAGCTTCTTGTGCTCCCGAGCCAGTTTTCCCAATGTTGTGCTGTGTGACCCAACTGCCTTAGTCAAGGCATCTTTCATCGCCATCATCTTTTCCTGGTTGGCCAGGATCTTCTTCAGTGTCTCCTCAATGGAAGGAGGGATCTCAACTATGGCAAGAGCGGACAGTTCCTGGACTACAGTGGCCAAGTTTGACAACTTGGATGTCGCAGATGACATCCAATTGTTCAAACTGGCTAGAGACTGAGCAAGTTGGTGGGCAGTGAACCAGTGAGTCTTTAATGATGGGACATCCGAGTCCGCTGAAGTAGATGGACCAGCAATAGTAGAAGGACTCGGAGGCATTGTCTCACCGGTAGCAGGGATGGTGGAAGGCTCAATGGGCTGCTCAATAACCGCTGGCTCCTCAGACTGGCCAGATGCGGTAGAGGTGGATGCTTGAGGCTTTTTGGACCTTTTTGGGTTTTCGAGACCCAACTGACTATAACATGAGTAGGGGGCCACAGGATCTACGTTGACATCATACTTCTTCTTCTAAACTTCCAATTCTCTAAAGTACAGGGAAAGAGTGTTTGGGAAGGGATAGTTGGTGTTAGTCTCTTGGCCGACCATAGAAATCACCCGGGACATGATGTTGCCCACATTGAGAGGAAACCCAGCCATAATAGATGCCACCAAAACTGCACGGGCAATAGGAACTGTGTGCTCATGGGTGGTGGGATCAAGACTGCTACACACGAAAGTGAACCAACCCTTGGCTTCAAAGTTGAATGTGTTTCTCAGAATTTTCTCCCCCGCTTGTAACCAAACTGGGAGTGTGCCCGGGGCTGCCAAGTGTTGTGCCAACCAAGGACGAACCTCTTCTTTCATTGCCAGATTTTCTAAGTACTGGGTTTCGTCCTCTTCATTGAACTCCAAAAACTCATTCAGGGACTTCCCATCGAACATCACTACTTTGTCCCTCACTTGAGTCGCTTTTGAGTCCCTCACTATATGATGAACATTACAGTAAAAATCTTTCACCATATGTTCATTTGCGACTATGCAACACTCCTTGAAAAAATTCCAACCCTCTCTAGTACGGAATTGAGCTTACACGTGGGGGTTGAGAGGAACAAGGTCAGAATCAATAAACTGCCTCTCCGGAATCAATTTCCTCTTGGGCCACCACTCCCTAAATCTGTGGAAGGCTATTTCGCTCACAAATCTATCAGCCCATGCTTCCGGCTTCCTAGTTCTGTCAACACCTCCAACTTGGGGCTCACCTCCCTCACCGTATCTTCCGCTCTCCCCGAATAGTGAAGCTATGGGAGAGGTGGAGTATTCTTTAGCACTCTTAGCTACGGACTCATTAGACGAGTCCGAAACTACATTTATCGGCTTTTTTGAGGTGGGCGAGGCTGATGGCTAGTCATGCAACTGAAGAGGGATAGACATGTGAGTTAGAGCAGACTCTGAAGTGGTGCTCCTTGAGGGTGCGTACTCACTCCCCGAAGAGTGGGAATCAGCCCTATCAGCTTCCCGTATTATCTTGCGAGTCTTCTTTATATTCTCCCGAGCCTGGGGAGTGAGTTTGACAAGTCGCTTCCCTTTTCCCCCGCGGGAGGAACAACCCCTCCCGGGTTGTTGTTGTTCTTTTCTGCCCCTTTTCTTAACCATTATCTGCAGAGAAAAGTCTAACCTTGTTAGTTGAAGCACATGCGGTGAGTTGGATGAAACAGTAATGCACAGTGTATGATCAAGGCTGGAAAATAGAAGGGGCACGGACTGCGCAAAAGTGTCACGTGGCCGCGCTGGGATGGCGCGGACCGCGTAAAACTGGAGCGCGGACCGCGCTTATACATGACTTAAAAACAGCACTCTCTAAACCTTTCACGCGCGGTTCTCCCTGATTTGGACCGCGACCGCACTGGGATGGCGCGGACCGCGCACAAATGTTACGCGGATCGCGCAAAAGAACTCAACACACAACCAAGAGGAAGCGCGGACCACGGAGAAAAGACGCGCGGCCGCGTAGCGCAAATATTTAGCTGAGTATGGGGATTTTCATCTAAGTCCAATTTTTAAATCAAATTATGGGTCCTAATTGTCCCTACTCAGTAATTAATCAAGAATTCATGCCCATTGTTTTACAAAAACACCCAAAATCTACCCTAACAGTTAAAACTAAGAGAGAAAGAAGAAAATAAGAAGTTATACTAATAGGAAGCAATTAAAAATGATCAAAAATTAACTATGAATGAGATTAGTGAAGAATGTTACCAAGGATTGAGAAAGTTTTAACTACTTGAAGCAAGTTCTTTTGATGCACAGTGAAAATTTAGAGCTCAGGTAGAAAATTGGCGAAAAGATTAAAATGAAGCCTAGGGCCGCTATTTATAGAGAACACTGTGGGACCCTTACCCACCAGAGCGGCCGCGCAAAAATGGTCGCAGAACGCGCTGGATTTCCAGCATCCTAAATTGTTTATACAGCCCACGCGGATCGCGCTGTTTTGTCACGCGGCCACATGGGAAACTTCAGAGAACCTATAATTTGGGTTTCTCCTGCTGACTTTAGAGACTCAGTTCACATTTCACCAGCCTGCACGGACCGCACTGATTTGGTGCGCGGCCGCACAGGCAAACTTCAAAGACCTTAAAATGTGGTACTTTTGTCTTGCACTGGTCCAACATCAACCTTGCAACATCTCACAAACCATGAGTTCAAAAATCCTAATCTACAACAGAAAATAAAAAGAAAGAAAAAAGGCATGGGTTGCCTCCCAAGAAGCGCCTGATTTAACGTCGCGGCACGACGCATGTTACCATCATATCACTTCAAATGAATAAGTGCCACCACGTGGCTGTCATCAATCTTCCCCAAATAGTGCTTGACACAATGCCCATTTACCCTGAACACTTCACCACTCTTGTTTTTTAGATCAAGAGCACCGAAGGGAGTTACAAAGACCGCTTCAAAGGGACCACTCTATTTAGATTTGAGCTTCCCCGGAAATAACCTTAGCCGAGAATTGAAAAGAAGAACCATGTCGCCCACCTTGAATTCTTTACCCCGAGCATACTTATCATGGAGGTACTTCATCTTGTCCTTATACAAGGACGAGCTAGAGTAAGCATGGAATCTAAACTCATCAAGTTTATTCAATTGCTCCACTCGGAGGTTGGCCGCAACATCCCATTCCAAGTTCAATTTTTTCAATGCCCACATCGCCTTATGTTCTAGTTCCACCGGGAGATGACAAGCCTTACCAAACACCAATCGATATGGAGACATACCAATCGGAGTTTTATAAGCCGTCCGATAAGCCCAAAGAGCGTCATCCAACTTTTTTGGCCAATCGGTCCTATTTGCATTAACTGTTTTGGACAAAATACTCTTAATTTCCCGGTTTGAAACCTCCACTTGGCCGCTTGCTTGAGGATGGTAGGGGGTAGTCACCTTGTGGTTAACTCCATATTTGGCGAGCAAAGAATCAAAGGCCTTGTTGCAAAAATGGGAGCCCCCATCACTAATGATAGCATGAGGGGTTCCAAACCTAGTGAAGATGTGTTTTTTCAAAAATGCCACGACACTCCGGGCTTCATTATTGGGAAGAGCCACGGCTTCAACCCACTTTGAGACATAATCCACCACTACGAGAATATAAGTGTTCCCACAAGAGCTTACAAACGGGCCCATAAAATCAATGCTCCACACATCAAAAATATCTACCTCTAGAATGGTGTTAAGAGGCATCTCATCCCTCTTAGAAATCCCGCCAGCTCTTTGGCATGCATCAAACTTTTTCACCAATTTGCTTGCATCTTGAAACAAATCGGCCAATAGAAATCACAACTTAAAACCTTTGACACCATCCTCACTCCCCCATGATGACCACCATAAGGAGAAGAGTGGCAAGCCTCCAATATGTTCAATTTTTCTTCTTCCGGGACACATAGGTGAATCACACCATCGGTGCAAATTTTAAACAAGTAGGGCTCATCCCAATAGTAACCCAAACTATCCCGCTTGAGCTTCTTCCTTTGGTTAGAAGAGAAATCATACGGGATTATACAGGTCACATGATAATTGGCCACATCGGCAAACCACGGCATATCAAGCATAGCCACCACAAGGAGTTGTTCGTCCGGGAAAGCATCATTTATCTCAACACCGTTGCTTGGTCTCCCTTCTTCCTCTAACCGGGTCAAATGATTCGCGACTTGATTTTCACTTCCTTTTCTATCCACAATCTCTAAATCAAATTCTTGCAAAAGTAGTACCCATCTCATCAACCTGGCCTTCGAATCTTTCTTTATCATCAAATACCTAAGGGCGGCATGATCTGTATGGATAATTACCTTGGCCCCCAAAAGGTATGGTCGGAACTTTTCCATGGCGAACATAATAGCTAGCAACTCTTTCTCGGTGACTGTATAGTTCTTTTAAGCCTCATTTATCGTCTTGCTTGCGTAGTACACCGGATAGAATATTTTGTTGATTCTTTGGCCAAGCACCGCACCAACCGCTACATCACTCGCGTCACACATAAGTTCAAAAGGTAATTCCCAGCTAGGTGCAGTGATGATGGGAGTTGTGGTCAATTTATGTTTCAACAATTCAAAGGACTCCATAAACCTCTCATCAAAGACGAACTTCACATATTTTTCCAACAGTTTACAAAGCGGGTTCACAATTCTTGAAAATTCTTTAATGAATCGCCGGTAAAACCCGGCGTGGCCCAAAAAACTCCTCACCCCTTTAACAGAAGTAGGGGGAGGGAGCCTTAAGATGACCTCTATTTTCGCCTTATCGACTTCAATACCATGCTTTGAGATCTTGTGCCCCAAGACAATTCCCTCTTGTACCATGAAGTGACATTTTTTCCAATTTAGTACAAGATTTGTTTCCTCACATCTTTTCAACACCTTGTCCAAGTTCAATAGGTATTCCTCAAATGAGTCCCCCACCACACTAAAATCGTCCATGAAGACCTCTAGAATATCCTCCACCATGTTGGTAAATACTGCCATCATACATCTTTGGAAGGTCGCCGGAGCATTACAAAATCCAAATGGCATTCTTGAGAAAGCGAATGTGCCATACGGACATGTAAAGGTTGTAAAGGCGCCCACCTGGAAAATAAGGGAAGCACAATTCAATTTTAGCTTTTAATTTTTAATCTTTGATAACATGTTGTACCCAGTTACCAAACTGGGGCAGAAAATTTTCTTCGTTTTTTTTTTTTTTTTGCAGTCAGGAGCCCACCTGGAGAACAAGGGAATACTTTTCAAGTTCAGCAATCAGGAGCCCACCTGGAGAACAAGGGAATACTTTTCAAGTTTCAGCAGTCAGGCACCCACCTGGAGAACAGGGGAAGTGCAATTCAAATTTTAGCTTTTAATTTTTAACATTTGATAACATGATATACTCAGTTACCAAACTAGGGAAAAAAAATGTTCTTTGTTTGTTTATTTTGTTGCAGATAGGAGACCACCTGGAGAACAAGGGAATACATTTCAAGTTCAGCAATCAGGAGCCCACCTGGAGAACAAGGGAATACTTTTCAAGTTTCAGCAGTCAGGCGCCCACCTGGAGAACAAGGGAAGTGCAATTCAAATTTTAGCTTTTAATTTTTAACATTTGATAACATGATATACCCAGTTACCAAACTAGGGAAAAAAATGTTCTTTGTTTGTTTATTTTGTTGCAGATAGGAGACCACCTGGAGAACAAGGGAATACATTTCAAGTTCAGCAATCAGGAGCCTACCCGGAGAACAAGGGAATACTTTTCAAGCTTTAGCAGTCAGGCGCCCACCTGGAGAACAAGGGAAGTGTAATTCAAATTTTAGCTTTTAATTTTTAATATTTAATAACATGTCCTACCCAGTTACCAAACTGGTGCAGAAAATTTTCTTTGTTTGTTTATTTCGTTGCAGTCAGGAGCCCACCTGGAGAACAAGGGAATACTTTTCAAGTTCAGCAATCAGGATCCCACTTGGAGAACAAGGGAATACTTTTCAATCTTCAGCAGTCAGGCAGCCACCTGGAGAAAAAGGGAAGTACAATTCAAACTTTAGCTTTTAATTTTTGATATTAAATAACATGATGTGCCCAGTCACCAAACTGGGGTAGAAAATTTTCTTTGTTTGTTTATTTTGTTGCAGTCAGGAGCCCACCTGGAGAACAAGGGAATACTTTTCAAGCGTTGTCGTCAGGAGCCCACCTGGGGAACAAGGAAATACTTTTCAAGCGTCAGCAGTCAGGAGCCCGCCTGAAGAATAAAGGCGCATATTTCAAACTTCAGCAGTCAAGCATCACTCAGAGGAATGGTGGAACATCTTCAATCATAAGTCAAGGCAACAATGCGAGACTTCCATCGGAAGAATACAAGTTCAAGGCAACACAAGAGCAAGATAGAAGACATAGATAGGACCCCTCTTGTAATTCAAAGATCATAGCTTAGGCTAGCTTCTTTTTATTTTAACATGGTGTAATATGGAGGTCAGCAAGCAGTAGCAGCAGCAATCGCAGTGAAATCACAGCTCCTGGTAGTCCCAGCTACCAGACACTCCCGAACTAAACTGACCTGATTCCTTTTTAGCCAAGGATATGTAGGCAACCTCCGAAGCAGGGTGCGGTCAAATAGTTTTCAAAATGCTTCGCACGGAATATTCAAGCGGGCAAAAATCGCTCGTTTCCGCTCACTTATCTTTGCACGAAAACTCTTCGTGTTTTCGGAAAAAGAGGGGCAGCTGTGAGCATGTGATTTTTGCCCTATATATGAATTATTCCCAAAAATGTAAAAAAAAAATACTTTTTCCTTCGTTATTCTACATTTTGTGAATTTTGTGTTATTTTTTGTTAATTGTTTGTATTTTTATTGGTGCATTTTAATTCACATGAAAATATAAAAATACGCATGACATTTGCATTTAGGATCTGATTTCATATTTTAAGGATTATTTAGTGGTTAAGTTGCTTATAGAACAAAATTTAAAGAAAATAACAAAAATAGTCCATTTTTGCGTTTTAATTGTTAATTGTTGAGTCTACTTTTAAATAGAATTTAATCAATTTTTTAGGAATTAATCAGCTTAGTTTTGACAATAAATTAGGTTTTATTTTAATTTTTTTGCATTTTATATAAAATTAGAAAAAATACAAAAATAAAATACAAGAAATAAATAAAGAAATAAAGAAATAAAAAACAAAAATAATTAAAAGTGGACTGTTTTCAAAAAGGACCAAAATTGGGCCAAAATTGGCCAGCCCGAACTAATTACCCTCCCAAACCCGTGTGAATTGGCCCAAGCCCAACCCTTTACCTAGTCCAGGCCCTAGGTTAATAAAACTACACCGTTTTGGACTCAATAAATTCGGGCCGTCCATCATATTCAATCCAAGGTCCCAATTGATCCCAATTTTACAATAAAAATGTCCAAAAATTTTGAAACCCTACAGACAGGGTCGTCTTCCTCGCCCTAACTCCGCCGCCGGAAATCGCCCACGGAGGCAGAGAACCACCAAACACCCTCAAATTTACACCCTGGGTTCTCCTCGTCCTCCCCTACCCAAATCCATCACCCGTTTCTCTCAAACACACCTAGAATCCGTCGAATATTAGATCTAAACTTTTTCCGCCATGACAACACCTCGTCCAAATGACACCAAATTCACACGAAGTGATCACCTCCCTACTTACATCACGAATCCATGCCTATTTCACTTCAAATGTCCCCCAAACTGTTCGAATTTTGAATCGAATCTCGGACCCAAAACCCTAACTCGTCGGACAGCCCCAAATTCGCACCAAGGCTCTTTCTCACTTCCCTCGTGTCAAATACATCATCAGTAGATCTTAAATCGCCTTAGGTTTTCTCCAATTTCAAATCAAGAAGCACCGCATTAATTAAGTTTTCAGTTATTTTTAATTTTTTTTCCTTTTCTGTTCCTGTTTCTTTGTGTGATTCCCTTATCTTGATTCTGTTCTTATACTTAGTTTAATTAGGGTTTTGTTTGTTTGATTGTTTAAATTTTAATTCATTTTTTTCAAGTTTGATTGTTAGTATAATTCCATCAGATTAGGATTTATTAGGTGTTGATATTGTTTATTGATTCATCTCAGTCGGTCTGCGTTAGGAATAGGATTTAGTTTATCATTGTTTCTTTTTTTTTGATTTGGTTTAGTATGAATTCATGCCTATTGATCTCTTACTTTAGTTTAAATCGTGATTTAATATTGATCAATTTTGTTTGGTAATGTTTTTGGCTGCAAGTTTAGATATTGTTTTAATTTCCATTATTTCAGTAGTTAATCGTTTTTGGTTGTTTGTTTGGATTGCTGAAACATTTAGTTATTAGTTAATCACAGGTAGGGGTTAGGTCAGTTAACCATAGTTAAGTAATTTTAGAGGTATTAAAGGGTAGTTTAGGTATTTGGTATTGCGCAGAACATGGTAGATCACACTAGAATAGTTTACACTCTACTAGAATAGGACTTTAATACATATTTTTACAACTTAGGGGGTATTAACTTGAGTAAAAAGTTAGGAAATCAGGGACTAAAATGTTAAAAAATAAAATCTGAAATTGGCACCTGATTTTTCTATAAAAGGGCAGTCCCCTTACTTTATTCAGGAGTTTTTCAACCATCCAATCCCCCCTCCAAAAGGCACTCACTAGTTTTAGATCTAGATTTGAATTTTAACATTCAAAAACCAAAAAAAAAAAGTAACAAAAAGAGCCACAGAAAATCAAAAACATTTTTACTATTTCATTGCCTTACTGTTTTTAGTTCTTAGCCAGTAGTGCAGTATTTAGCTTCTCTAAAATCCAAAACAGCTTGGGATTCTCTGTTTCGAGTTTCAGTGGGTCTATTTGTTGAGTGTGATGAAGTTTGGGGTTTGATTTGAAGTTCAATTGGTTTGGTCAAGCTATGTGTGGGTGGTTTCTGTTTTTCTGTTGGGTTTCAAGCTATTTCTGGACTGATTGAATTGAATCTGGGTTGCTGCTGATTTCTTCCTATTACTGTTGCTGACCTTCTTCTCTTCTTCTTATATTTTCAACTTCCAGGTACATAATCGAATCACAATTTGGTGTAGTTTTGAGTGAAATGCTGAAATGAAAGACCTATTCATCTATTTCCTGAATCTGTGCATTCATACTGTCATAATAGCTTAAATACTGATAATGTATGTTTGTTCATGATCACCTTCAGTTTATATTCAAGCTAGAATTCAATTATATAGATACTAGATGACTAAACTGTGTACTGGACTATAGAATTTGAACTTTGGACTGTTGAATCTGTGTTTGAGGACACGATTAGGCTTAGTATAATTTGATGCTAGATCCAGTATTACGTTTTGTAGACAAGTAAGAAATCAGAATTAGTTTGGATTCATAATCGCCTGTGAGATCAACATATGACACCTGTGTTAACTAGGATTTCAAGTTAAGGAGACGTCTCAAATAACATTGCATTGCAATAACCTATACTAGCAATCTTACATTTTGCAAGTAATAAGCCTGAACGTTGATCTACTAATGTGAATGGAGTCAATTCAAATATAATTAGTCTGTTTTGTGTAGTATTATTACCATTTTCAGTTTTTTCTTCACATAGTGGAATCTAATAATCCACCAGCAGTTAAATGAGTGAAATAATCTGAGTATTAGATTGGAATTTGAGTGATGAATGCTTCATCTGAGTGGCACATTGAATAACTTGAATAAGTTTCAGTGATTATTTATACAATTGAATTGAAATTTGGTCTGGTTTAATCGTTTGGGCTCAACAGTCCATTTTCAAGAAGAGTAAGTTTCAGGGCCTCAATGAACGGCCCAGGCTCAGTTGAATGCTTGTGTACGTTTGGGCCTGGGCCCAGGTCTGCTTGGTCAATTATGGTGTGCACATGATTTTAAATTTTCTCGTTGGGCTTATCTTGGAGCCCAGTGGCTGGAATAAAGTGCAAAATCACCATTTGGTCCAATAATAAATAATTAGGGCTTCTTCTTTTATTATTAGAGACAAATAAAAATAGAAAATCATAGTCGCTTATAGGTTTGCCTTTTAAAAATAAAACGAGACGAGCCTCGCTACACAAAACAAACAAATGGCGGGGCTCTCGATAAATGTCATACTAAAAATACCTAGACTACGGGATAGGTCGTTTAGCGAATTTCATGGCCTTCCCTAAAGATAATAACATGTTAGTCACTTTAGGCGCGCTTTTAATAATATTACCTTCCTAAATACGGGTGCACATTTATGTGACCCAAATCTAAATCTCAACGAAGTCGAAATATGTCGAAAATTGCGGGTGCATTTATGTGACGCCATTTGAGACATGTTTTCACGACGTTACAATTCTCTTAAAAAACTAAATATAAAAGCGGTTCAAAGTTAAAAGAATATAGGTTAAGACATGTATTAAAATAAAATAAATAAGCCAAATATGACTGTTGAGCGACCGTGCTAGAACCACGGAACCTGGGAATGCCTGACACCTTCTCCCGGATTAACAGAATTCCTTACCCGAATTTCTGGTTCGCGGACTGTTAATAGAGTCACAATTTCCTCGGTTCGGGATTCAACCGGTGACTTGGGACACCATTAATCTCCCAAGTGGAGACTCTGAATATTAATAATAAATCCCGTTCTGATTGTCCTTTAAGTGGAAAAACTCTTTTATGCCTTTGCATGTGTAGTAAAAAGGAGGTGTGACAGCTCTGGCGACTCTGCTGGGGACACAAACCCAGAACTTCGGTTCAGGATTTGAGAATTCGAGCTTAGAATAATTGTATGTTCGGCTTTATCTGATTTTCCTACATGTTTCATGCTAAACGTGTTAAATGCTTTACCGCTTTGATATTATCTGAATTGTATATAAACTATGCCGAAACCCTTCTCTTCTCACCTCCGGGGATATGCTTACTGGTTGAGACTCCCTGTTCTGTTAGTGTCATACCCTGAAATAAGAAAGAGGCCGGACAAGTTACTAAGCTGGATGGCCTTTTGGTTCCCGGTACATAGCCCCTCCTCGACTCGAGTTGTCCATTTGGGTACACAGTCTAGAACCCATACCCAGGATGTAAACCTAGAATAACTTGACTCCATGCCGGATCCCTAGTAGGAGCACTTATTTGCATCACATGCATATGACTTAGGGGACTCAACACAAGGGTTGGGTCCGTCTAGGACAGGTAACCGGACATGGAAAAGACCACCCTGATGCATCTTATGTGTTGCATGTACATTTATTTATCTCGGAATTGCATGCTGACAGGCTTGAATATCTAGAAAAATTGAAAAAAAAAGAGAAATAGCAGTGTAGAGAGTTAATTAAATGTTTTAGAAAAACGACCAATGTCAAAGTAAAGTTGAAACTCTACCGAATTTTTGAGGAAACTAAAAAAAAGGGAAAAAGGAAAATCTGTTCTTACAAAAAGAATGGTTTGTTTTATTTGTCAATAAAAAAAAGAGAAAAAGAAAACAAAAGAGTTTTATTTTCAAATAGCTTGTTGAAAAGAAAATATAAAAAGAGTCCTGCTTTCCGAAATAGTGTATTTGTCAAAAAGAGTCTTGTTTTCGAAAATAGTTAGTTTATTTGCCCGAACTACGCAGGTTTGATTCTCATCGGATGTGAGATACGTAGGCAACCCTCATCGGGTCTAACCATCCCTTTTCAAAAATAGCCAAATAATGGTAAAAAATTTAAATGGTTGTCAAAATAAGTCGGGTGACGCTATTCTTGTTGGAAAATAAGCCGAATGTCCCCAATAGGGCGCTGGAAGGCCATTTTTGCAAGAACAACCACCTTGAGTCATTTAAAATGGTTTGCGGGCACAGCCTTAAAATCTCCCTTTTGGAAGTGCTGAAAGGCCGTATTTGCAAAGCCGAGTCTTTGTTGTCTTAAATAAGATTTTTGAAAATAGTCACTTTTCTTTCAAAATAAGTCATTACATGGCCAGTTTTCTTTAAATAGCTTACAATTGACATTGAAATCTTCTTAGTCTTGCGCAGGCCCATGGCGATGCCGAGTGATGCCCCGTGGACCCCAGGATTCAAAGCTTCGATGTGTCGAGTCTGTACCTTTGATTTTAAGTCTGTTTTGTAATTTTTCCCTTTTAGAAAAACAACTAGTCTAGTATCACTTGTAATCGACGTCTATTAATGAAGATTTGAAAAATCCCAAAAAATTTATCCCTTTTATTTTGCATTTGATTTGCAAGAACTACGCTTGGTCTGATTCATACGGGGTCATGATACGTAGGCAATCTACATAGGATTCGACCATAACCAAAAGAAAAAAAAAAGAAAGAAAAAGAGAGGCAAAACCACAAAAAGGGCAAAAAGAAAAGATAATAGCGGAAAAACAAAAAGAAAGAAAAGAAAATCAAGAAAGAAAGAAAACAGGAACAAAAGAAGATAAAGGCAAGAGTGAAAAGAAGAAAAAAATAAGAGGGAAAAGAATAAAAATAGAGGAAGAGAAAGTTTGCAATTGAAAATAGGGAAAAGCCCCGGATGACGCATGCGACCGATCAAAAGCTGTTACCCATATGTTAAATGCCCTAACGCTAACGTGATGGTTTCATTTTGTCATGTCACTCCAGAAAAGTGGTTCGTTTGTGGTTTTAAAGTGATTGCAACATAAGGACAAAAGACAATGGCAAACAACAAGAGAACTGAGTTGGTTGGTACTGACGCCCGACAGCAGTTGGTTGGACCGGATAATGGGTTGGCTGAAGAGGTGCGGATGTTAAGACAATACATGGCAGACATGTATCGGGCATGGATAACCGGGAAGGCACCACCCCAGCAACCAATTGTTTTGGATACTGTCCTTACCCAAGCTCCCAACACAATGCCAGATGATCCTCCATATTCCCCAGATACGCCCGCTTACCACAATTTTACCAACTACCCTAGTAACTCCATCACTCATCCTCTAGTTACATCTCCTCAAAATTACTCTCATGTCATATCCACTTCCCCAAATAATGAATACCCACTCAAAGCTCACAATGCCCAATATCACACCTCAGAAGTTGCCCGCAAGGTCCTCGATTCATATGATAAGAGCTCCCAGGATGAGCAGCTTCATGCTAGAAATGAAACGGTTACGGGAAGAGAAGGGCGAGATGGGGTACCCAGGAAGTTGAAAAGCACAGAACAGTCCTTCAGGGACAAGCGAAGAGTGGAAGGCCAGGGCAGCATGCCCGCAAGGTTCAAAGTACCAAGTTTAACTTGTACGATGGGCGTGGAGATCCGGTATCCCACCTGAAGGTCTATTCCAATGAAATGAGGATTATTGGAGAGAAAGATGACGTGATGATAGCATATTTCAGTGAAAGCCTAACTGGGGCAGCCTCGGACTGGTATACACGTCAAGATGTTGATAAGTGGCTTACATTGGGTGACAAGGCTCAAGACTTTGTCCGATACTTTCAGTGCAAATCAAGTGTTACCCCAGACCGCACCTTGCTATTTAACATGGGAAAGAGGCCGGAAGAAAGCTTTAATGACTTTAGGCTCAGATGGAGGGAGCAAGCTGCTCGAGTTAGTCCTCCGATTAGCGAAGAAGAAATGGTCAAGCTTTTTCTACAGGCCCAGAGATCCACCTACTACAGTCATTTGATCTAGGCCCTGGGAAGGCTTTCAATGATGTGTTAAAAATGGGGGAGCTAGTAGAAGAAGGAATCAAGTCAGGCAAAATTGTGAGCTGTCCAGAAGCCATTCAGAACGTACCAGTAAGCTTGGTCGGAGGAAAGAGGAACAGAAAAGACGATTTGATAGGTCTTCTTGATCAACATTTCCAGCCTTGACATCGTCCCCGTGGTTATCTTTGTGCACAGAACTCCCAAAGTCGCCTATCACAGTACCCAGCTCCTCGAAATACCCATCTACCCCTACGAGCTTACCAAAAACACCTCGGATCAGGTTTTCGGCCCAATCTAGAATTTAAGGATGAGAGGTTATGGAAGAAGAAAACATTCACTCTATTGGGAGAATCATACGCCAGTCTGTTTTAGCGGTTAAGGACACAGGACATGTTGAAGCCGATTCAGATAAAAACGTTGAACCCTCCTCTAAAGAAGTTCGATCTTTCTCAAAAGAGCGCATACTACTCAGGTGCCCTGGGGCACGACATAGAGAAATGTTGGAATCTAAAGAATGCAATTCAGAAGCTTATTGATGCAGGTGACATTGTCGTGCAAAGTCCAGATGCAGCAAACATTGGAAAAAGTCCATCTCCTATGCATAATGAGACGCATATGGTGGGTATGATTGATCATGAGAATGAGCCGGCAGAAGAAACCCAGAAGCAGTTTGCTCAGAACAACTTGATGAAGACTTGTGAAATTTCTAGCAGTCATAGCGTGAAATTCAGTGGCTAAGACACCGTGCTGGGTAATTGGGAAGACGCTCCATCTCTTGGAGTTTTGGTGGTTCATTTTGTTGTCATTTCTGTTGTCCAGGTTACTTCAGGGTTGTAATCCGGATATTGTCTTGTGACTCAAACCCTTCTATCCTTTCACTTTGCCTTGTTCGTCTGGTCGTAGTAGCTTGTGTAGTGCTGTCTAGGTTTGTTCAAAGATTGTAACTAGTCTAGTTAGCTTGTTTTGTTGTTTAAACCCTTTCACCGTCAGTCTAATGCAATTCTATGTCTCCCGCCATTTCCAGTTCATTTTATTTAATTCCCTTATCCTTTTACAATTCCTTTCATGCTGGCTCTGGTGACATGACATGCACGCATAATTCTCAGCCTGGTTTTTTAAATGTCAGTTCAGTAATGAAGCAATGAAACAATATTGACAATGTAAGGACATTCGAGGGAAATAAGTAAAGGCATTTTGAGATCACTTCGAGCCCGAATCAAGTGAAACTGGGGGCAGATAGAGCATAAAGAAGCACCGTTGAAATGCATCATGCTGCATCGGTTTGAAGCCAAAGGCAAGCTTGCCCCAAGCTTACAGGGACCGTTTGTGGTACCGAGATTGTTGTCCAATGGTGCTAGGTAATTGACAAATACAGAAGGCAAATATGTGAATCAATCAAAAGGTATTATATGTGTTTTCCTCAGCTTGTTTAACTGTGTAGTTTGTACTTGGCATGTTTTGGTGATTGAAATGACGAAGGCATTTTATTCTGCTATCCAAACACTTTATCCTTTGTTGCCCCTTTGAGCCTCAGTTATTTTCTTGCATACCCCTCTTTCGGAATCAATAATAAAACTTGTAAGCCCGAGCGAGAAAAGTAGGTGGAGAAACAAGAGAAAAACAGTGAAAAAGAAAGGGAAAGAAAAAGAAATGAAAAGAAGAGAAAAAGAAAAAGAAAAGAAAAGAGGAAAAAGAGAAAAGAAAGAAAAAAAAACAAAGAACAAGAAAAGAAGAGAAGGGAAATAAAAGAAAAGAGAAAAGCAAGAAAAGAAAAGAGAAAGAAAAGAATGAAAAGAAAAGAAAAGAAAGTTGAAGAAAGGAAAGATCACCACAACAAAAGTAGTCGCCCGAACTACGTTTGACTTGATCCCGAAACGGTACGTAGGTAGCCTCTCTCTGAGGTTCAGTCACACCGAAACAAAAACCCAAAAGTCCCCAACAAGGAAACTGGGGCAGAAGTTGTGGGTTGTGAGAAACATAATTCCGAAGTTGTAATTTTTGAACCCGTATTGAATTGTTTTGAGCCTTGATACCCTTCTTTCTAACCCCATCCGAAAGCCTGCGTTACAGTCCAAAGAAAGACCTTCTGATCAGTCTTCAAGAAATGCCGAGTCAAGTAAGTAGAGGTGAATCACATCAGAGGCCACACTCCGGTACAAGAAGGAAACATTCCAGTGCAAGAAGAAAAATGATGAAAATTAGAGAGTCTTGTTGATGAAATCCTTCGTGGATACCCCAAGGCAATGAAAGATGAGAGAAATCAAAATGAGAGAGTCTTATTGGTGAAAACCTTCACAGGCACCATAAGGCGATGGTGAGACGAGAGAAAAACCAAAATGAGAGAGACTTGATAGTGAAAAACCTTCGGGCACTACAAGTCGAATAAGGATTGGGAATCAGATCGGGCAAGCGGAGCGCTGAAGCATAGTTTCATGGTGAAAAGGTACAACAAGAGTCGTACATCAGATTTACTAAAAAGAATAGGCTGCAGGTGCATGTCAAGGTCATTAGAGTCGGTATCCACATTCGATAGGTTTCTAACTGATAGTTTTCTTGTTATGAATCATCTCTTTCATTGTCCTCCTATTATGTTCCTTCAGTCCTGTTTACTTCTTCCTCTTGAGTCTGTCCGGTCATAACAAGTGAGAAATGACTTCAAAATCTGCCACCAAGCTTTCCAATTGAACTAAACGGGATCTTGCCAGTATATCAAATTGTCGTAAGTCAGGAAAAGAACAGCAGGCACACTGAGTTGGCAACAATCAACATGCTTTGGGATACTCGTAAAATGCAACGGCCTGGCATATGTCAATTCATGAACAATGCAATGAATAAAGGGTTTGGGGTGAACGGATCGAAGGTATTTGCGGTGAAACACGAAAGATTTGGTACACATCATGTCATGAACAATGAAACAGCATAAAGTATTTTTAGTGAACGGATCAGAAGTATTCTCCGTGTCAAGGGTAGCAAAGAAAGTGGTTGTCCAATAGACAAGCAAGATCTTCGAAGGGAATCAGTTATCATGACAAGTGAAGAAGCAATAAAAGTTGGGGAGATGCCAATTCATGCAATATAACAAATAAAGGATATCGGGTCCGAACAGAGGAGGCATTTTATTTGATGAGGATGACAGAGAAAGGGGTCTAGTCCGGAAAAAAGCAAGGTCTTCAAGTGAACATCAATCTTCTTGGGAAGCGAAGAGGCAGCCGCCCTCAAAGTTTAAGGCCACCAAATCAACCACCACATTTTAAACTCACAAGTTTTCTTTGTTTGAAACAGGAACAAAGCAGTGCAAGAAAGTTGGTTCAACAATAGGAAGGAAATGAAAGGAAGAAAAGGAAGAAGAGGAAAGCCGACAAAAGGGAAGTTTCTCAAATCTTTGCCCTTGCCTATCTTGCTAGTGTGCATAAAATGCTGCCATTGCTTTTCACATTTTTCCTCC
>MU706864.1:43456-72681 GCA_026770625.1 Nicotiana glauca
TCAAGTTTCAGCAGTCAGGCGCCCACCTGGAGAACAAGGGAAGTGCAATTCAAATTTTAGCTTTTAATTTTTAACATTTGATAACGTGTTGTACCCAGCTACCAAACTGGGGTAGAAAATGTCCTTTGTTTGGTTATTTTGTTGCAGTCAGGAGCCCACCTAGAGAACAAGGGAATACATTTCAAGTTCGGCAATCAGTAGCCCACCTGGAGAACAAGGGAATACTTCTCAAGTTTCAGCAGTCAGGCGCCCACCTGGAGAATAAGCGAAGTGCAATTCAAATTTTAGCTTTTAATTTTTAACATTTGATAACATGTTGTACCCAGTTACCAAACTGGGGCTGAAAATATTCTTTGTTTGTTTATTTTGTTGCAGTCAGGAGCCCACCTAGAGAACAAGGGAATACATTTCAAGTTCAGCAATCAGGAGCCCACCTGGAGAATAAGGGAATACTTTTCAAGTTTTAGCAGTCAGGCGCCCACCTGGAGAACAAGGGAAGTGTAATTCAAATTTTATCTTTTAATTTTTAATATTTGATAACATGTCGTACCCAGTTACCAAACTGGGGCAGAAAATTTTCTTTGTTTGTTTATTTCGTTGCAGTCAGGAGCCCACCTGGAGAACAAGGGAATACTTTTCAAGTTCAGCAATCAGGAGCCCACCTAGAGAACAAGGGAATACTTTTCAATCTTCAGCAGTCAGGCACCCACCTGGAGAACAAGGGAAGTACAATTCAAACTTTAGCTTTTTATTTTTGATATTGGATAACATGATGTGCCCAGTCACCAAACTGGGGCAGAAAATTTTCTTTGTTTGTTTATTTTGTTGCAGTCAAGCGCCCACCTAGAGAACAAGAAAATACTTTTCAAGTGTTGCCGTCAGGAGCCCACCTGGGGAACAAGGGAATACTTTTAAAGCGTCAGCAGTCAGGAGCCCGCCTAAAGAATAGAGGCACATATTTCAAACTTCAGCAGTCAAGCACCACTCGGAGGAATGGCAGAACATCTCCAATTACAAGGCAAAGAAACAACGCGAGACTTCCATCGGAAGAATACAAGTTCAAGGCAACATAAGAGCAAGATAGAAGACATAGATAGGACCCCTATTGTAATTCATAAATCATAGCTTAGTCTAGATTCTTTTTATTTTAACATGGTGTAATAAGGAGGTCAGCAAGTAGTAGCAGCAGCAATCGCAGTGAAATCACAACTCCTGGTAGTCCCAGCTACCAGACACTCCCGAACTACACTGACCTGATTCCTTTTTAGCCAAGGATATGTAGGCAATCTCCGAAGCAGGGTGTGGTCAAACAGTTTTCAAAATGCTTCACAGGGAATATTCAAGCAGGCAAAAATCACTTGTTTTCGCTAACTTATCTTTGCACGAAAACTCTTCGTGTTTCCGGGGAAAGAGGGGCAGCTGTGAGCACGTGGTTTTTGCCCTATATATGAATTATTCCCAAAAAACTCAAACAAAATACTTTTTTCTTCTTTATTCTACATTTTGTGAATTTTTTTGTTATTTTCTATTAATTATTTGTATTTTTATTGTTGCATTTTAATTCACATGAAAATATAAAAATACGCATGACATTTGCATTTAGGATCTGATTTCATATTTTAAGGATTATTTAGTGGTTAAATTATTTTTAGAATAAAATTTAAAGAAAATAATAAAAATAGTCCATTTTTGCGTTTTAATTATTAATTGTTGAGTCTACTTTTAAATAGAATTTAATCAATTTTGTAGGAATTAATCAGCTTAGTTTTGACAATAAATTAGGTTTCATTTTAATTTTTTTGCATTTTATATAAAATTAGGAAAAATAAAAAAATGAAATACAAGAAACAAATAAAGAAATAAAGAAATAAAAAACAAAAACAATTAAAAGTGGACTGTTTTCAAAACAGACCAAAATTGGCCAGCCCAAACTAATTACCCTTCCAAACCCGTGTGAATTGGCCCAAGCCCACCCCTTTTACCCGGTCCAGGCCCCAGGTTAATAAAACTACACCGTTTTGGGCTCAATAAATCTGGGCCGTCCATCATATTCAATCCAACGGTCCCAATTGATCCTAATTTTACAATAAAAATGTCCAAAAATTTTGAAACCCTAGAGACAGGTTCATCTTCCTCGTACCCTTTCCCCTCCGCCACTCCTCTGCCCTAACTCCGCCGCCGGAAATCGCCCACGGCGGTGGAGAACCACCAAACATCCTCAAATTTACACCTTGGGTTCTCCTCGTCCTCCCCTACCCAAATCCATCACCCGTTTCTCTCAAACACACCTAGATTCCGTCGAATATTGGATCTAAACTTTTCTCGCCATGACAACACCACGTCCAAATGACGCCAAATTCACACTAAGTGGTCACCTCCCTACTTACATCACGAATCCATGCCTATTTCACTTCAAATGTCCCCCAAACTGTTCGAATTTTGAATCGAATCTCGGACCCAAAACCCTAGCTCGTCGGACAGCCCCATATTCACACCAAGGCTCTTTCTCACTTCCCTCGTGTCAAATACATCATCAGTAGATCTTAAATCGCCTCAGGTTTTCTCCAATTTCAAATCAAGAAGCACCGCATTAAGTGAGCTTTTGGTTATTTTAATTTTTTTTCCTTTTCTGTTCCTGTTTCTTTGTGTGATTCCCTTATCTTGATTTTGTTCTTATACTTAGTTTAATTAGGGTTTTGTTTGTTTGATTGTTTAAATTTTAATTCGTTTTGTTCAAGTTTGATTGTTAGTGTAATTCCATCAGATTAGGATTTATTAGGTGTTGATATTGTTTATTGATTCATCTAAGTCGGTCTGCGTTAGGAATAGGATTTAGTTTATCATTGTTTCTTTTGTTTGATTTGGTTTAGTATGAATTCATGCATATTGATCTCTTACTTTAGTTTAAATCTTGATTTAATTATGATCAATTTTGTTTGGTAATGTTTTTGGGTTCAAATCATTTTAGATATTGTTTTAATTCCCATTATTTCAGTAGTTAACCGTTTTTGGCTATTTGTTTGGATTGCTGAAACATGTAGTTATTAGTTAATCATAGGTAGGGGCTAGGTCAGTTAACCACAGTTAAGTAATTTTATAGGTATTAAAGGGTAGTTTAGGTATTTGGTATTGGGCAGAACATGGTAGATTACACTAGAATAGTTTAGACTCTTCTAGAATAGGACTTTAATACATATTTTTACAACTTAGGGGGTATTAACTTGAGTAACAAGTTAGGAAATCAGGGACTAAAATGTTAAAAAATAAAATCTGGAATTGGCAGCTGATTTTTCTATAAAAGGGCAGTCCCCTTACTTCATTCAGGAGTTTTTCAGCCATCCAATCCCCCTTCCAAAAGGCACTTACTAGTTTCAGATCTATATTTGAATTTTAACATTCAAAAACCAAAAAAAAAAAGTAACAAAAAGAGCCACAGAAAATCAAAAATATTTTTACTATTTCATTGCCTTACTGTTTTCAGTTCTTAGCCAGTAGTGCAGTATTTAGCTTCTCTAAAATCCAAAACAGCTTGGGATTATCTGTTTCGAGTTTCAGTGGGTCTATTTGTTGAGTGTGATGAAGTTTGGGGTTTGATTTGAAGTTGAATTGGTTTAGTCAAGCTGTGTGTGGGTGGTTTCTGTTTTTCTGTTGGGTTTCAAGCTATTTCTGGACTGATTGAATTGAATCTGGGTTGCTGCTGATTTCTGCCTATTACTGTTGCTGACTTTCTTCTCTTCTTCTTATATTTTCAACTTCCAGGTACATATTCGAATCACAATTTGGTGTAGTTTTGAGTGAAGTGCTGAAATGAAAGACCTATTCATCTATTTCTTGAATCTGTGCATTCATACTGTCATAATAGCTTAAATATTGATAATGTATGTTTGTTCATGATCACCTTCAGTTTATATTCAAGCTAGAATTCAATTACATAGATACTAGATGACTATATAATTTGAACTTTGGACTGTTGAATCTATGTTTGAGGACACGATTAGGCTTAGTATAATTTGATGCTAGATCCAGCATTATGTTTTGTAGACAAGTAAGAAATCAGAACTAGTTTGGATTCACAATCGCCTGTGAGATCAACATATGACACCTGTGTTAACTAGGATTTCAAGTTAAGGAGACGTCTCGACCTATACTAGCAGTATTACATTTTGCAAGTAATAAGCCTGAACGTTGATTTACTAATGTGAATGGAGTTAATTCAAACATAATTAGTCTGTTTTGTGTAGTATTATTACCGTTTTCAGTTTGTTCTTCACCTAGTGGAATCTAATAATCCACCAGCAGTTAAATGAGTGAAATAATCTGAGTATTAAATTTGAATTTGAGTGATCAATGCTTCATCTGAGTGGCACTTTGAATAACTTGAATAAGTTTCAGTGATTATTTATACAATTGAATTGAAATTTGGTCTGGTTTAATCGTTTGGGCTCAACAGTCCATTTTCAAGAAGAGTAAGTTTTAGGGCCTCAATGAACGGCCCAGGCTCAGTTGAATGCTTGTGTACGTTTGGGCCTGGGCCCAGGTCTGCTTGGTCAATTATGGTGTGCACATGATTTTAAATTTTCTCGTTGGGCTTATCTTGGAGTCCAGTGGTTGGAATAAAGTGCAAAATCACCATTTGGTCCAATAATAAATAATTAGGGTTTCTTCTTTTATTATTAGAGACAAATAAAAATAGAGAATCATAGTCGCTTATAGATTTGCCTTTTAAAAATAAAACGAGACGAGCCTCGCTACACAAAACAAACAAATGGCGGGGCCCTCCATAAATGTCATACTAAAAATACCTAGACTACGGGATAGACTGTTTAGCGAATTTTACGGCTTTCCCTAAAGATAATAACATATTAGTCACTTTAGGCAGGCTTTTAATAATCTTACCTTCCTCAATACGGGTGCACATTTATGTGACCCAAATCCAAATCTCAACGAAGTCGAAATGTGTCGAAAGTTGCGGGTGCATTAATGTGACGCCATTCGAGACATGTTTTCACGACGTTGCAATTCTCTTAAATACTAAATATAAAAGCGGTTAACAGTTAAAAGCATATAGGTTAAGACATGTATTAAAATAAAATAAATAAGGCAAATATGACAGTTGAGCGACCGTGCTAGAACCACAAAACCTGGGAATGCCTGACACCTTCTCCCGGATTAACAGAATTCCTTACCCGAATTTCTGGTTCGCGGACTGTTAATAGAGTCACAATTTCCTCGGTTCGGAATTCAACCGGTGACTTGGGACACCATTAATTTCCCAAGTGGTGACTCTGAATATTAATAATAAATCTCTTTCCGATTGTCCTTTAAGTGGAAAAACTCCTTTATGCCTTTGCGGGTGTAATAAAAAGGAGGTGTGACAGAGTGCCTCTACCAAAGGCACATTGATAGTCAAACTCTTCATCATCTCATTGAATTTCTTAAATTGGTTATCACCTTTTTTCTTGGCCAAACGTTGAGGGTAGGGCGGAGGAGGCCTAGGCAAGGGTGCCTTAGCTTTTGGCATATCTATCACATGTTCCCTAGACGGGTTCATGTTCTCTTGTGTCTCCTCCTCGACCTCATGAATGTCAATTCGCACTTCACTTCTTGCACTTGGTTCCACCACATCATCAACCCCTATAGGCATACCATCATTAGGCAACTCATCTTCATCTACCGTAACTTGATTTTCTCTTGAGGCATGTACATCACCGCCTCGTCCACTCCGTGTGGTCACTTCCATCACATGGTTGTTGTGCCCACCCTTAGGGTTCACTACCGTGTCACTAGGTAGAACACCCTTCGGGCGAGTATTTAAGGATTGTAAAATTTGACCAAGTTGCACCTCCAAGTTACGGATGGAAGTGTTGTGTGAAGCCAATTGTGCATCTGAGTCTTGGTTCTTCTTCATCATTTGTTCAAACATAACCTCAATTCTCCCAAATTCATTGCCCGAAGAACTCGACCCTTGAGATTGAAACGGTGGCGGGTTGTTTGGTTGTTGAAACATCGGAGGCCTTTGAAAGCCTTGCCCCCGATTACCTTGACCACCATTGTTGTTCCACCCCCATTGACCATTGTTATTATTCCAATTGTTGTTGTTGTTTCATTCCAATTTCCACCATTTTTACCTTGATTCCCCCAATTGTTGTTTTGGTTATTCCCATTCCAATTTCCACCGCCTTGTTGTTGGTTATTGTTATTCCAATTTCCACCTCCTTGTTGATTATTCCAATTCCCTTGAGATCGTCATTGTTGATTGCCTTGATTTCCTCTATTTCCTTGGTAGTTGTTAACATATTGACAATCTTCACTTTGCTAATCATAGCACTCGTTTGAATAACCACTACCATCATCGTAGTTGTCACAATTTCCTTGAGGTTGTTGCCCTCTGTGTCTTCTTTTCATCATATTCACTCCTTCCATGGCATTGACTTGGCGCGGGTTTTGAGCTTGTTGCAATTGCGCCTTCGCCAATTGGTTCATTATTGTTGTAAGTTCGGCAATGGCTTGGCCGTGATCATGCAACTCCTTATGCAAATGTATGACATTAGGATCACCTTGAGGAACATTTGCCCGACTTTGCCACGCCAAAGAAGTATCGGCCATTTCCTCTAACACATCACAAGCTTCATTGTACAGGAGCTTCATAATATTTCCACCTACCAATTGGTTTACAATACATTGGTTTGTTGTGTTGATGCCTCTATAGATCGTTTGTTGAATCATCACATCAGTCATATCATTATTTGGACATTCTTTGACCATAGT
The DNA here is from genome assembly GCA_026770625.1 of Nicotiana glauca. Classification (NCBI taxonomy): domain Eukaryota; kingdom Viridiplantae; phylum Streptophyta; class Magnoliopsida; order Solanales; family Solanaceae; genus Nicotiana; species Nicotiana glauca. The sequence goes on from MU706864.1 coordinate 50,225, forward strand.
TCTAAATCTCTCCCACATTTCATGCAAAGGTTCCGTTGGCTCTTGTTTGAAAGCCAAAATCTCATCACGGAGCGCCGCCATGTGACTTGGAGAAAAGAACTTGGCAATGAACTTGTCTGTCAGTTCATCCCACATTGTAATTGAATGATTTGGAAGCCTTTCTAACCAATCCAATGCTTTCCACCGAAGAGAGAACAGGAAAAGCCTCAATCTTAAAGCATCCTTGGACACACTGGTTTGTTTACTCCCCCAGCAAGTATCTACAAACCCCTTCAAGTGCTTGTATGTATTTTGGTCGGAGACGCCCGTAAAATACCCGCTTTGCTCGAGAAATGTCAACATAACATTGGTGATTTGAAAATTCCCCGCCCAGATTCAAGGAGGGAATATGGCACTTGCATAACCCTGGTTCGGAAGGGCCCTTGGAGCTACTCTCGGTGGAGGCGGAGGAGGGTCTAGGATTTGATCGTTTGGATTTGCATTAGCATTTCTACCTATCCGTGGTATTTGTGGTACCTGGAGCTCATCTTGATCAACATCATCAACCTCCTCCCCCGCAACCACGTTGTCAATAGGGACATTTCTGTTTAGAGCCATGTGTACCTTATAGATCGACACAAATAATGTTAGTAAAAAGAAGGAAAGAGAAGCAAAACACAAAACTAGCTACGCAAATAGTCAACACCGTAAGCTCCCCGGCAACGGCGCCAAAAAGTGATCGCAGCGGACTCAACCTTAGGAAGAGTGGGCGCTAATACTTTTACCCAATAGTGGTATCGGGGTCAATTTCCACAGGGAGCTAGGAAAGGGAGTTGAGTAATTGTTTGGTCTAGAGATGCGTTTTGGCTCCTAATTGTACTTCTACCATTTTTGGGTTTTTATAATTATCAACTACAATTTAACAACTACTAGTTAAAACTAAGTTATGCTAAAATATTGATTCTAGGTTGTATGCAAGATAGAGAAAAGCACTAGGGTCGTGGCATTTACCTAGGTGGTCAACTAACGGGTAGAGATTCCTAATACAAGAATGATGATTATGGGGCTTATGCTATAACCGTTGCACGATTGCACTCACTCTCACACCTCTCGGTAGAGAGAGTGATTTTGCCCAATTGACTCTCTCGAGACCAATTGGGTAGGCCAATATGCCCAAGCAACTTAGGGTTCAAGTTGGGTAATTACTCTCTCGAGGTTTAACCTGTTAATTGGGACTACCATTCTCATGGGTCCATCCCAATTCCTTGTTGGGTCAATTTTGGAGTCATAGACACTCTTTCTCAAGAAGAGTCAAGACCCACTAAGCTAGACTTAGTGTTTGCAACCACCAAATCCTAATTAAACCATAAAATTAACCCAAATAGCAAACACCCAACATCATTCAAGCATTAAACAATCACACCCATTAATTACCCACACTAGGGTTGAGCCACAACCCTAGCTAATAGGTTTAGCTAGACATGAGAGGAACAGAAATTGAAGAAATAGTAGATGAAATCAACATATTAATTAACTACAATGATAATCTACAAGAATCCACGATAAAACAAAATGAAATTGCCCAAAATAGGCTTAGACTTGAGTCTCCCGAGTGCAGGAGCTATCTCAGATACAAAACTTAACCTAAAATTGGTAAAATATTCTATTTATACTAGGCTAGAAAAACTGGACAAAAATACCCTGCGGGGCTAGCACGGCCGCGTAGGGTCTTGGTCTTCAATTTCTTCACTCTGAAGCTAGGGGAGCGGACCGCGCAAAAAGGTAGTGCTGCCGCGCTGACTGAGGAGCGCGGACCACGCAGAAATGGGGCGCGGCCGCATGGAGAAATTGGCCAAAATGACAAGTCTCTGAATCTCACCCACGCGGACCGCACTGTTTTGGTGTGCGGCCGCGTGGGTTTTCCTTTGCATGTTATGGCCTTCTGAAGCTCCTCAAGCGCGAACGGGGTCAGGGTGAGCGCGGACCGCGCAGGTCACAAGTAAAAACCCCAACTCTCTGAACCTCCAGCGCGGCCGCGTGGCAAATCAGTGCGGTCCGCGCTGGGTCTGTTTGATCCTCACTTTACTTGACTTTCACACTCGGCAGATTTCACTCCTTTTCGAGCCGATCTGTGACAATTGTCATCTTGTTGTTCAAACCTGCAATCAAGTGCAACTTGTAAGCATTTTGGGACTAATTTATAGCAATTCACACACAAAGCTTAGGGAAGAATGGGTATAAAATGTGTAAAAATCATAGTTATCACATGACAGGGATACCGCCAGAGGTCATGACTCATAAACTAAATGAAGATCCATCATACCCTCCATTCAAGTAAAAGAAAAGAAAGTAAGGAACTTTCAAGAATAAGGTGATTCAAGAAGAAGTTCAAAAATTGCTGAAAATCGGTTCAATTCGCGAGGTAAAATATCCTGACTGGTTAGCTAACACTGTTGTGATTCCTAAGAAGAACGGTAAGTGGCGAGTCTGTGTAGACTACACAGACCTTACTAAAGCCTGTCCAAAAGATTCTTTCCCTTTACCACACATAGATCAGTTAATTGATGCTACTGCAGAGCATGAGCTATTAAGTTTTTTAGATGCATATTCAGGTTATAATCAAATCAAAATGGATCCAAAATATGAGGAAAAAACTTCTTTCATAACAGACAGTGGGACTTATTTGTATAAGGTAATGCCATTTGGTCTTAAGAATGCAGGAGCGACGTATCAAAGGTTAGTTACTTAAATATTTCAAGAACATTTAGGTAAGACCATGGAGATATATATATATATATATATATATATATATATATATATATATGATATGCTAGTTAAAACTCAGCATTCAGAAGATCATATATCGTATCTATCTGAAACTTTTAAGATTTTGCGAAAATACAATATGAAGTTGAATCCGAAAAAATGTGCATTTGGTGTGGCATCAGGTAAGATTTTAGGTTTTCTTGTTTCTAACTATGGTATTGAAGTAAATACTGCACAGATTAAGGCCATTGAAGAAATCCCTAATATACTTTCAAACAAGAAAGAAGTACAAAGACTGACGGGAAGAATCACAACTTTGGGAAGATTCATTTCTAAATCATCGAAAAAATATTTTAAATTTTTCTCGGCACTTAAAAAGCAGGATCATTTTGAGTGGGATGAGGGGTGTCAATAGGCACTTAGAAATTTGAAGACTTACCAATCAAATCCGCCTTTGCTACCAAAGCTAAAATTCGGGGAAAGACTTTTCATTTACCTTGTTGTTTCAGAAGTTGCGGTAAGTGCGGTTTTGGTTCGTGAAGAACATGGTAAGAAATCTCCTATTTATTATGTTAGTAAATATTTATTAGATGCAGAGACACGGTATCCACAACTTGAAAAACTAGCACTTGCTTTCATCATGGAATCTAGAAAGTTAAGACCATATTTTTAATGTTATCCCATTGATGTGGTAACTGCATACCCTTTTACGTAGTATATTGCATAAGCATGAATTATTAGGAAGGTTAGCCAAATGGGCCATAGAACTGAGTGAATATGAAATCAAGTACCTACCTAGAACATCAATAAAGTCCCAGATATTAGCCGATTTCGTGGCTGATTTTAGCCAAGGGATGTAGTTAGAAGCTGAAAAAGAAGTTCAGGTACTTAATGGGGCTAATCCAGGAACATGGACTTTATTCACTGATGGCTCATCTAACATAAAAGGTTCTGGATTAGGAATCGTTTTAGTACCACCTACAGGTAAAATTATTAGGCAGGCTATTAAATGTCATTCCATAATTAATAATGAAGCAGAGTATGAAGTTGTGACTGCAGGTTTGGAATTGGCACGAGAACTTGGTATAAGTCAAGTGGTGATCAAAAGTGATTCTCAGCTGGTAGTTAATCAAATATTGGGGACTTATATAGCCAAGGAAACAAGGATGCAACAATACGTGGAAAAGGTACGGGAACTGATAAAGCAGTTTCAAACTTGGAAGGTCATCCAAATACCAAGGGATAAAAACGTTGAAGCAGATGCCTTAGCCAATCTTGCATCTACAGCAGATGTGGAAAACGATGCAAATGCCTCATTCATTCATTTATTTCATTCAGTTCTCGATCCTGATAAAAACGGGATAAATTTTAATAATTTAACTTGGGACTGGAGAAACAAAATTGTTGCTTTTTTACAGAACGGTACCGTCCCTGATGACAAGAAGAAAGCATACGCGCTTCAAAAAAAGGCCGCTCGTTACTGTTTAAAACAAGGCAACCTTTACCGTAAAATGTTTGGTGGCCCCTTAGCAAGATGCCTCGGACCTTCTTAGACGGAGTATGTAATGAGAGAAGTACATGAGGGGCATTTTGGGGAACCATGCAGGAGGAAGATCACTGGTAAGAACCTTGATTAGGGCAGGGTACTACTGGCCTAAAATGGAAGAAGAAGCGGAAAGTTTCGTGGCTAAATGCGATAAATGTCAGAGATACGGTAACAATATGCATCGACCAGCAGAATTATTACATCCGGTTATTGTGCCGTGGCCATTTATGAAATGGGGAATAGACATAGTAGGACCATTGCCTCAAGCAAAATGACAGGTAAAGTTTCTTCTCGTACTTACTGATTATTTCACTAAATGGGTGGAGGTAGGAGCATTTAAATAGATGCGAGAAAAGGAAGTTAAGGACTTCATTTGGTGTAACATCATCTTCCGATTCGGTATACCAAAGGAAATCGTATGTGACAATGGTCCTCAATTTATCGGAGCTCAAGTCACAGAGTTTCTTGAGAGTTGGCAAATAAAAAGGATTACGTCAACACCTTATCATCCGATGGGTAATGGACAAGCAGAATCAACAAACAAAGTGATCATTAATAATTTAAAGAAGCGTTTTGAGGAATCAAAGGGTAATTGGCCTAAAGTGTTACCCGGAGTTTTGTGGGCATATCGCACAACAAGAAAAACGAGTATAGGTGAAACACCCTTCTCTTTGGTTTATGGAGCTGAGGCACTAATCCTAGTAGAAATAGGAGAACCAAGTACAAGATTCTCGCAAGCAACACAAGAGTCTAATGACGAAGAGATGCGGGTCAATTTAGATTTATTGGAAGGCAGGAGAGAAGCTGTGTTAATAAGAATGGTCGCGCAAAAACAAATGATCGAACGTTATTACAATAGGAAAGCACGTCTGAGATACTTCAAAATTGGAGACTTCGTGCTTAAAAAGGTTTTTCAATCTACAAAGGCAGACAACGCGGGCAAATTAAGTCCAACTTGGGAAGGACCCTACAGAGTTCGTGATATTGCAGGAAAAGGAGAATATGAGTTGGAATCAATGGACAGGAAAATTCTACCTTCATATTGGAATGTTGTTCATTTGAAGAGATACTATTTCTAAGGGAATACCCACGGTCAAGTATCGCCATGTTAAATTTTATTTTTAATTGTTAAGGTTTTACTAACGATTTTAGATGCTAGGCAAAATGCTAACCCGTACTAAGTGATGAGTTACGACCTATAAGGCAAAATGTAATACACTAAAATTTCTGGCCCAGGGTTACAATTACTCTGATAGAAATACAAACGGGTTAAGCAATCTACATCTATAATCGCGCCCCCGAGTCCCGTATGTTCTTCCTTTTCAGGAAAAGGACCAGGTGAAAGAAACTAACAAGTGCTCGAGGTTTCATACTTCAACGCTCAAACACTTGGGGGACTACATAATATACACGGGCACGTGTACGAAAAAAGCAAAGAATTGTGGAAATTTAAAGCCTAGAAGAAGCAAGTTTGCGAGATAAAAGCTATGAAGACATGACATTCATCATAGTGTTCTTTCCCATGAGAATAAAATCTATGAAGACATGACATTCATCATAGTGTTCTTTCCCATGAGAACAATGGAGTCACTTCTCAAACCCTTCCTAATGTTTCAAAGTTATAGGGATCCAATGTACCCTCAAAACAGTTAGGGTAAAGACTATGTATTAAAACGGGTTATAAGGAAAAACCTTGTTTCTATTGTTATTCTTTTATAAAAATCTGTTACAAGAAAAATAGTTACAAGAAAGCTATAGATGCAATTCAAATACATGTAAAATATTATGGCAAAATACATAAACGGCCCCTTCAAGTTGTCCCAACGGTCAATCAGACACCTCAACTGACCCGTTTATCATTTTAACACTTTTTCTTCACTAAAGTACGACCTCGTGAACCTTCACGCTGATATGGCAAACTGTGTGCTTTATACTTAATTCTAAGCGCGTGAAACCCTCAAAATTAAGGTTTTTTTTCTTTTAAATTTAACATTATTTTATGTGGGTCCCATTATATTTTATTTTCTACACGTTAATTTCACTTTCTTCCCAAAATATTCCTTCTTCACCAAACCTCTTCCTTCCGCCATTAATCCACCCCCTCCGACATACTCCGGTCTAGTTGAAGAATAAGACTCCAAGTAGTTACAATCACGTAGGATTCCCAACAATAAGAAGATGTAAACAAAGGATTTGAAGATTAACATATCAGAAGGTGAAATCCCAAGGAACCACCACCGAACTCCACCCTAAGACCAGCGATAAGGTCGTTGTTTTGCCGAAAATCATTTAGGAAAATTAGTAACATTGCTCCTCCGACATACTCCGGCCCGGTGTACAATATCTCCATCGTTGGCATATCTTCCGTTCTTAAGATTTGGTTCAAGGCTTCCAACTATTGGGTTTCTAGATTCCATTGGGATTTTGTCAAGGTCTAAGTTCTTCGGTAAGATTTATTTAGTCCATCACGTATTTGAGGTGGTCCATTCGTGATTTTGAGATCTGCTTATTAATCTATCGTCATTGCCGTCGTCGTTCCTGGTCTCTGTTCGCATCTAACTGGTGTTGTACATTGGATTTTGAGATCTGCTTACTAATCCAAATTGAAGTGAAGTTCCGATTGAAGAAGGGTGAGTGGTTTGTTTGATTTTTTTTTTTTTTTTTTTTTGCAATTTCCTCTCTTTTGAAAAATAGTTGCTGAAGAAAATTGGAGACTAGGAGGAAGGGCTGGAGACGAAGAGGAAGTGATGGAGACGAGGAGGAAGGGCTGGCGGTGATTCATAGAGATGGTGATTAAAGGAGCTTTTTTCATAATTATTGTTCTTTTTTCGTTTTTAAATTATTATTATTGTTTTTTTTGTTTTTGTTTTATAATAGGTGGCAAATTTTATAACTAAAATTACACATGGCATTTTATCATTTGTTCGTTTGACATCAATCCGAGAATGTATTTCACGCGAGGTGGGATGATGAGATCGGTTGTTTAATTGACCTATTTTATTAAAGGCTTGAAGTGTCCAACTGAAAATGGGGTCAGTTGAGGTGTCTAGCTGACCGTTGAGGACAACTTGAATGGGCCATTTATGTATTTCGCCAAGTATTATTCAAAACTTGTCAAAGTTTAGAAATAAAAACTTGTCAAAGTTATTTCAAAATAAACATGTGTGTTCCTATTTCTTTCATCGTATAATAACACATTACGAAGTTGAGACGTCTTCTTCATTAAGTGTTGAAATATAAAAGGGACCTCTTTTATAAAACTCATGTTATTAAGTCATGAGATAAACCAAAAAAGCATTTTCAAAGGATAGAAATATAAACTATTCTCTAAGTCCTTGAAAATAAAAGGCAAGAATAGAATAAATGGAAGTTTAATGATAGTAACGAAAACTTCTTAATATATTTAAATCTAAAGACTGAGCGTAAACTTAGTCATTAAAATTATTTTATACAAAATGCCCCATTACAAGAACTGGGGACTTTTACTTCTAAATAAACGTTAAAATAAACTAAGGGTTTGATTACTATCTTTCAAAAAAAAAGACGAAAACAAGTTCATTACAAAAAATTGGTCACTGAGAAGCAGGAACATCAGAAGTAACTGGTTCAATTTCAATAGAAGGAGCATCCACATGCACGACTTCATCTTGGCTTGCTGCAGTAGGCTGAGGAAGAGTTATGGTATTTGCACCAGTTTCAACATTAACTGGAACCTCAACTTCGGGAGCTTGAGCCATGAGAGTTTCAGCTTTGAGAGCTTGAACCACGAGATCTTCAGCCACGGGAACTTCAATTGCAGGAGAAGGGAAGTCCAGTGATTGTTGAGCCTTTTCAATCATCTCCATAAGCTTGGCTAATTCTGACTCTAAGTTGAAGTTCTCCTGACCAACTTCAGTTAGGGCATCACGGCGAGAGTTCGGAAAAGCCCAACTTATTTCAGCGACCAGTTTATCTTCGAGAAGCTCATAGTCTTTTTCCCAAATAGCAAGTTCATTCTTAAGCTCTTCATTTTCAGCCAAAGTCGAATCGTAAGAGGCTTGGAGAGAGGCATGGGAGCTTTCTAAGGCACGCACCTTGTCAGAGGAGATTTTCAAATTTTCTTGTGTTTGAGTTAGATTTTGCACCAAATCTCCTGCATAAACTTCTTTTTGGTTCAGAAGTGCTCTTAGCTCTCTAATTTCTTCACTTGACTTGGACAATTGCTCCGAGAAAGAGCATTTAAAGCATTTTTTGTCCTTCTCTGCTTGGTTTGAAGAAGCTTTGGCCACTACCAACTCAGAAGTTAATACTCGCACCCACTACTTCAGGTTACTCCTATTTTCTTGCAAATCTTCTATAGCAATTTATGCACTATCAAACTGCCCTTTCCAGTTAGCCGCTTCCAATTGGAACTCACGAGCCACTTTCTCAGACTCAAGAATAGTCTTTTCAGAATCACAGGCCACCTTCTCTAATAGAGAAATTCTGCACAGTAACTCTGTACCAATAAGATTGACCTGAAAACAATAAAGGATGAAAGTAAGAATCTAATGGAAAAAGAAATTTTTAATAAAGGAGGAAAATACCTTCAAAGTGGCATGAACTATGTCGTTCATCAAAGTCAGGCAGCTATGACTATTCATTTTCTCCTTCTCATTTTGGCCAATCAAAGGCTCAAGCCAAACATCTGCCTGACCAGATTTCCTCAAAAGACTGCTGTTGGCGGGAACTTCAATAGTCACACTCCTCATGGCAGCACTTCTGCTCGTAAAACCCACTTCTATATTATAAACAATAGAAAGGGGAACTAGTGAAGGAGGAGCGATAGAAGAAGTGAAAACAGCAGGAGAAGGAATAGCAGTAGATGGAGCTGGTAAGGAAGAAATTATAGGTAGAGAAGGAGGAGGGATTGTAAGCACTGGGTTGAAAAAGAAGAGAGAGGAAGTTCATCTAAAATGGGCCCTAACTCGCCACTCTCAAAACCACCAACAAAAAGTCGGTTCATGGATTCACGAGTGTCCTGGGGGGTAACATCGTCATTAGAGACGAGATGGACAGGCTCGGTAGGAGAGGCACGAGGAGAAACTTCAACTTCTTCATCAGATATAATACGTCTCCTAGATCTTGGCCTCGTTACTAAAGAGCCACCTTCATCTTCATCTTCTCCCTCGGAGTCGTTTTCAATGGTTTTTCTCTTCACAAGAATATCTCGACCCTTACCTAAAGAGATTTGAGTTCCTAAAGAGGAACGAGGGCCGCGACTGCTTCAGCAAAAATGCCACGAATTGCAAATCCTAACAAAAAGAGGGATGATAATTAAAACAATAAAAGGAAGATTTTACATACGGAAAAATAATAAATAAAAAAAACTCTTACCATGAGTTTTCACTTTCCAACCGTACTGATTGAAAATAGATTTCCAAGACCTAGACTCCATAGGCGCGGTCTTCAATAACTTATCTACCCAACCACGGAAATTGGAGACGATATCCACAACTCACATGGTTGCTACAGAAAAGAAGGAGAAAGAAAAATCAGAGAAATTGTTAAATTTGAAAGCAAAAGGTACGAGAAGGGTAAAAGACTTACGTGCAAAGTTCCACTTCTCAGGTAAGGGAGTGTTTTCCTTACCCACTAAACCAAGTGTGAGGGCAGCACCAAATCGGGCATACCAGCCATGATCCTTATCATCTTCTGGTCTTACCAAAACCCTTTTACTCCTAGCTACTAAGGTGAAAAAACCATTGCGGAAAAGTCTAGGGGAGTAGAAGTGAATTAGGTGAGGAAGGGTAAAATCAACACCTGCCTTGTTGGTTAAATGCCTTAAACAAGCCATAGCCCTCTAAACAAGAGGACCAATTTGTGCTAAACAGACTTTGAAGAAACGACAAAAATCGAGAATTACTGGATCAATAGTTGGTTTAAACCCTAGAGTAAAAGGGTAGGTATAAACGAAAGAAAGTCCAGTTATATAGGAAGTAATTCTATGATTCGGATTAGGGATGATGATGGAGAAATCACTACTCCAATGACAATTTTTGCGTACTATGGGAGCTAAAACCTCTGTAATCAAAGTAGGGTAAACATCAGCATGATCTAAACCAAACATTTGGCTTTGAAGCAATTGTCTACCATGGTGGAAAGATAAATCGGTAGGGACTATCTCTTCTACCAAAGGTTCCTGTAAAGGTTCAGAGGTCTCTTTACCCTTAGAAGAAGACCTTTGAGTAAATGAACCTCTAGTTCTAGAAGAAGGGCCAGAACTAGAAGAGGGTACAGAGGAACTAGAAGAACCATCCCCATGGGTAGATCCTAAATTTCAAAGCCTACCACCCCTTCTATGTCTAACAGGGGCATTAGGGAAGTTATATAAAATAGGAGATTTCCTAGGGTTAGAGTTTGAAGAAGACATGATGAAGAAAATCGATGTGAAGAAGAAGTGAGCAGAATTGGGAAAAATGAAGTGTTCAATAAAATTTTATGAGAAAGAAGACAAGAGGTTATATTTATATAAGAGAACAACCGTCAAAGAGAAAAGTGTAATGATGGAAAGTCTATAATAAAGGTAACTGGCACTTCGTGAACAGTGGAGCTGTTAAAAAAAGTCTTGAAAAGGGGTGCAAAGCTGCAGAGCCAATAAAGGAATGACAGGTGCACGGTGTATTAAATGGAAGAGATAATTGAAACGTCAATCTTGTCATAGCATTAATAATGATAAAAATTCCCTTTTAATGAAGAATCCACTTCCCAAATATTCAACTGATGAATAAATGGAAAGTGGGAAGACTATCTGTATTGGAAAAAATCGAGTTTACATATTAAAGAATACGTATCAAGACACGTAGATCAGTCAAACAGTCAAAGAATTAAAGTTAGCCAAGAGACACGAGCAACAACGGATGCATGCAAAGGAAGTGGAAGAGGCACGGGCAATTATTCAAGTGATACAGAGCCCGTAACTATTCAAGACATTTAAAGCTCAAAGATCAAAGGAATGAATCTGATAGCCTGTGAAAGACCAAATACAGTATTAAATGCATATTAAATACTAAAACGTTAGATAATATTTATTTAATGTAATGATTGTGTAACGTTCCATTTTATGTCATTAAATTTCTCATAATAGCCTTATTATGACAAAGGTAAGGCACGTATTTCCAAAATTACTATAAAAAAGAGAATGTTGAACACTTGTAGGACACGATATATTATTGAAATACACTCTGATTTACTTGCTTTCTAATCATATTGTTCTCAAAAGCCTTTCTTTATATTCTCTTCTAATTATCAGTAACCCGTGTTCTTCTAAATTTCTAGCTTTGACTAAAAACCTATTTTTTGGTTAAACAAGCGCCACTTCAAATCACAGAACTTCAGCGAATTCAACAAACGAAGTAAATCACACTTGACACTTATGTTTATTTAGAAAATAATGCAACAATGTAGAAAAGAGGGGAGAAGATGTCAGATTTTCCATGTCTGAAAATTGAGGACAAGCCTCTAAATTTATAGATAAAGGAAGGGTGAGATAGAGAGGTGCAATCCAAAAGGTACCTCTTTCATTTCTCACTCACGCCCTTTAAAGAAAAAACGCAACAACATATAACCTTCTATGAAAAACTTTTCAAAAAATTCTTACTTTAAAAGTCTTATAGCTTGTTTGGCCAAGCTTCTTCAAATCCAAAAGTACTTTTTTTTTAAGTTGAAATGTTTAGCCAAGCTTTTAGAAGAAAAAAATTATTTATGAGAAGAAGCAGAAATAATTTTGTTGGATTTTTTCTGTATTTAATATATTAAATACATAAAAGAGGGTAAATGGGAAATGAATTTTTTGAGTGAAATTTTAAGTTTTCCCCTTGGTAAATGAACATTGTCCTATATTGGAAGAGGAAGAGGTTTTTTTACAGGTATATAAGCAATTTCTCTTCTTCTAGCTCTTAAAGAGTTGAAAAGAAGGCAAGCCTCACGATGTCGTCGTCGCTCGCTCACTCGGCTCGGCTCGGCTTCGGCTTCGAATTTGGTCAAATGATCGATTGATTGATTAAATTTTTGGAATAAATTTATTTGTTAATAGTAAAATATTAATAGAAATATTATTAAATATTTGTTTTAATAGCATAATATTAATATTAAAATTAAATCCTCCAATCCGTTTTTTCTGTTTTGGTAACAGAAAATTAACTACCCTTCAATTTTCCCTCTTTATTGTTGAGTAAATGGTCATTTATGTAATGGCATTTATGTTGCGGCCGTTTCGCATAAATAGTTATTCTGAAGAGTTGTACCTCTTCAGATTTCAGCCCAACTTTGGCTATAAATACAATACTATTCTGCTCAGAATTTAACTATGATTTTCTGAGTTTCTCTTCCTTCTTCTATATAGTTTAAACATCAAACAAATCAACAATATTGGCACCAATTTGTTCCAATGGTGACTGCCAATGCCTCAACGAGCCGAACGACACCGGCAGCATTGGCACCGGCGGAGAAACCCGGAAAATTTTTTGGGATTGATTTCAAGCGTTGGCGGTAAAAGATGTTATTCTATTTGACTACTCTAAGTCTCCAGAAGTTCATCAAGGAAGATGTTCTATGATGTCCGATGAAAGTCAGAAACTGAATGCTTTCTCGTAATTGAAGCGCGGAAGCATTCAGATTTTTTGTGCATATTCTAAGCGGGCTGGAGGATGCTTTGTATAACGTCTACAGTGGCGTGGAAACGTTAAAGGAACTGTGAACTGCGCTTGAAAAGAAATACAAAACCGAAGATGCCGGGTTGCAAAAGTTTGTTGCTATAAACATTTTGGACTGCAAAATAGTAGATAGCAAGTCTGTTATTACCTAAGTCTAGGAATTGCAAGTGATTATTCACGATCTCCTTGCCGAAGGTGTAAGTTGAAAGTAGTAATTTTTTATTTTTACTAACAGAAATTTGATTGAAGGTCCTGTCATCAATGAAGCATTCCAAATAGCAGCGATGATTGAGAAGTTGCCTCCTTTGTGGAAGGACTTCAAAAACTACTTGAAACACAAACACAAGGAGATGTCCCTTGAAGATCTCATTGTTGGGTTGAGAATTGAAGAGGGAAACAAAGCTGCTGAAAAGAGAGGCTGTGGGAACTCAACAATAATGGGAGAAAATATTGTTGAAGAGAACAAAAAGAGGAAAAAGGCTTCTAGACCGAAATACAACCCAAGCAAGAAGAGGTTCAATGGAAACTTCTACAACTGTGGAAAAACCAGGCACAGATCTACGGAGTGTCGTGCTCCGAAGAAAGACAAGAAGAAGGGTCAAGCAAACATGGTTGAAAAGCATGATGATGTTGATGACTTATGTGCCATGCTTTCCGAATGCAAATTGGTGGGCAATCCTAAAGAGTGGTGGATTGATTCTGGAGCCACTCGCCATGTTTGTGTTGTTAGAGAAGCTTTTGCTACTTATGCTCCTGTGGGACCCAATCAGACGATTTCTATGGAAAATGCTTCAAAGGCCAAGATTGAAGGATGTGAGAAGATATTTCTCAAAATAACTTTCGGCAATGTGGTGACTTTGAACAACATCCTTCACGTTCCCGAGATTAGGAAGAATTTAGTCTCTACTGGACTTCTTGTTAAGAATGGTTTTAAATGTGTTTTGGTTTCCGATAAGGTTGTAATAAGTAGGAATGAAATGTTTGTTGGAAAAGGTTACCTCACTGAGGGTCTTTTCATGCTGAATGTAATGGTTGTTGAAAATAATAATTAAATTTCAGCTTCGTCTTACTTACTTAAGTCAAATGAATTATGGCATATATGTTTGGGTCATGTCAATTATAAAACCTTACGGAAAATGATTAATTTGGAAGTATTTCCCAAGTTTGAATGCGACAAATCAAAATGTCAAGTATGTATAGAATCTAAGTATGTTAAACATCCTTATAAGTTGGTTGAAAGGAATTCAAATCCTTTAGATTTAATTCACACAGATATTTGTGACATGATGTCAATACTATCTCGCGGTGAAAAGAAGTATTTCATAACTTTTATTGATGATAGTACTCGATATTGCTATGTTTACTTACTTAATAGTAAATATGAAGCAATAGACGCATTCAAGCAATATAAAAATGAAGTTGAAACGCAACTTAACAAGAAAATCAAAAATGATAAGAAGTGATAGGGGTGGTGAATATGAATCTCCTTTTGAACAAATATGTTTAGAATATTGAATTATTCATCAAACAACAGCCCCTTACATGCCCCAATCCAATGGGATTGCAGAAAGAAAGAATTGTTTATTAAAGAAGATGATGAACATATTATTGATAAGTTCTGGTTTGCCACAGAACTTATGGGGGGATCTGTTCTTACGGCTAGCCGAATACTAAATCGAGTACTCCATAGCAAAACACAATCCACTCCATATAAAAAATGGAAAAGAAGGAAGCCCAACTTGAATTATTTTAAAGTGTGGGGGTGTTTGGCAAAAGTGCAAGTTCCTAAACCCAAAAGGGTAAAAATAGGACCGAAAATCATTGATTGTATTTTCATAGGATATGCGACTAATAGTAAAACATATCAATTTCTGATTCATAAATCAGAAAATCTCGACATTCATAATAATACGGTTATAGAATCAAAAAATGTTGAGTTCTTTGAAAATATATATCCGTATAAAAAGGAATATGAGTCGATTGGTGAAGGATCTAAATGATCTAGGGAAGAAACAAAATAAAGTACACTTAACCAGGAGGATCCAAGATGTAGTAAACATCAAAGAACGTTTACTTCATCTGGACCAGATTTTGTGACTTTATTATTGGAAAATGAGTCTCAAACATTTAAAGAAGTTATGTCTTCTTTGGAATCATTGTTATGGAAAGAGGTAGTCAATAGCGAAATAGAATCCATATTGAACAAACATACATGGGAATTGGTTAATCTTCCTCCTGGAAATAAACCGTTAGGTTCTAAATGGATCTGTAAGAGGAAAATGAAAGATGATGGCACTATTGACAAATATAACGCAAGACTTGTGGTCAAAGGGTATAGACAACGAGAAGGTCTTAACTATTTTGATACATACTCTCCAGTTACAAGAATTACGTCCATACGAACGTTAGTAGCGTTAACTGCAGTTTATGTCTTGAAATTCATCAAATGGATGTTAAGACGGCCTTCTTAAATGGAGAGTTGGAGGAAAAAATCTACATGGAACAACCTAAAGGATTTTTGGTTCCAGGTAAAGAAAAGAAGGCATGTAGACTTGTTAAGTTCCTTTACAGATTAAAACAAGCACTCAAACAATGGCATGCGAAATTTGACCAAACACTGTTGTCAAATGGATTTAAGATAAATGAATGTGATAAATATATGTACATTAAAAATATTCCAAATCACATAGTCATTGTTTACTTATATTTGGATGATATGCTCATAATGAGTAATGGTATTGCCAATATAGATGCTACTAAGCGTATGCTAACTAGCAAGTTTGATATGAAAGACTTGGGAGTTACTGATTTAATTCTAGGAATTAAGATCCATAAGACTACTCAAGGTCTAGCATTGTCACAATCTCATTATATTAAGACAGTACTTGAAAAATTCAAGCACTTGGACTTTAAAGTTGCAAAGACTCCAATTGATGTGAATCTTGCATTAGCAAAGAACAAAGGCCAAAGCATATCACAATTTGATCATGCTCGTGTGTTGGGTTGCTTAATGTACACATGAATTGTACACGACCAGATATAGCTTATGCTATTATTAAATTGATTCGATATACGAGCAATCTAGGTCAATCTCATTGGATGGCCATTAAACGAGTTTTGTGGTATTTAGTACATACCCGGAACTTTGCTTTGAACTACAGTAAATATCCTGCGGTCATTGAAGGATACTGTGATGCAAATTAGATCACCGGATCAACTGATTCCAAGTCCACAAGTGGATATGTATTCACTATTGGGGTAGGAGCGGTATCTTGGAAGTCGTCCGAACAAACTTGCATTGCCCGCTCTACAATGTAGGCTGAATTCATAGCCTTAGATAAAGCCGGTGAAGAAGCCGAATGGCTCCGAAATTTCTTGGAAGATATTCCATTTTGACCTAAACCGTTGGCACCAATATGCATACATTGTGATAGTCAAACAGTAATTGGAAGGGCTGGGAGCGTTATGTATAACGGCAAATCTCGTCATATACGACAAAGACATAAAACCGTTTGACAATTACTCTCTAGAGGAATTATCACGATTGACTATGTAAAGTCAAGTGATAATGTGTCGGATCCACTTACAAAAGGCCTAACTAGAGAGATAGTCGAGAAGTCATCAAGGGGAATGGGACTGTGGCCGAGAACAAGTCATAGTGGAGGTAACTCTACCTAGAATACTGGAGATCCCAAGATCTAGGTTCAAGGAGATCAAACAAAGTTATTAATGACAATTCAACATTGTCAACTAAACTTTTGGTCCATTCTCGTGATGAGATAATGTTCAGTACCAAGGATAAAGCATTAAGGCTTTTTAATAATTTCTAAATTTGATACGGGGCATATCAAGTAGTGTATCTACGGGATGACACGTTTAGGAATCACCTATGTAAGTGTGAAGTGTTAGCCGCTTCAAGGAGAACTTTGTAAGGCCAGTTCTCTACGCATTTATAAAACCAGGCAGTGTTCATAGCTGAAACGAACACAACAATGAGAATCAAAGACGGTTAACGGTTGGTTATGTGACTTTTGGTTGTCTAGGTATACACCAAAATTTGACGATTCAAAGATATCAGATCTACCGATTGATCAAGTATATCCGACATAAATTCACTATAGAAAGTTCAAAGGGAAACCTACTTATCCAGATGTAATTAATCCTTGCTTGTGAATCACACAGTTTTTCATGAATGCTTCCGTGATATAGCCATTCCCCATTCATCTTAGGGGTTATTGGGTTTTTTTGTATTTAATATATTAAATATATAAAAGAGGGTGAATGAAAAATGGAGGGAAATAAAATTTTTGAGTGAAATTTTAAGTTTCTCACCTTGTAAATGTCCAATATTGTAAGAGAAAGAGGTTTTTATGGGTATATAAGCAATTGCTCTTCTTCTAGCTCTTAAAGAGTTGAGAAGAAGGCAAGCCTCGCATCGTCGTCGTCGTCGTCGCTCGCTCGGCTCGGCTCGGCTTCGGCTTTGGATTCAGATTCGGATTTGGATTTGGTCAAATGATCGATTGATTGATTAACTTTTTGGACCAAATTTATTTGTTAATAGTAAAATATTAACATAAATATTATTAAATATTTGTTTTAATAACAGAATATTAATCTTAAAATAAATATTAATATTAAATCCTCCAATCCATTTTTTTCTATTTTGGTAACAGAAAATTAACTACCCTTCAATTTTTCCTCTTTATTTTCTCTCTGTATTGTTGAGTAAATGGCCATTTATGTAATGGCATTTATGTTGCGGCCGTTTTGCATAAACAACTATTCTGAAAAGTTGCACCTCTTCATATTTCAGCCCAACTTTGCCTATAAATACAATACTATTTTGCTCAGATTTTCACTACGATTTTCTGAGTTTCTCCTCCTTCTGCATAGTTTAAACATCAAACAAAGCAACTGTAAGTGTGATTTGCTACCGAACTTTGTATTCGCTGAAACACTAGGGTTTGAAGTACCACTACACCAGTGTGTAATTCGTTCTATCTTGGGAGGAAATAATCCATAACCTTGGGCACTAGGAGGAGATTAAATTCCTTAAGGAAACACTGTGAATTCAGTGAGCTCGAATTGGTTTTCTGATATTTTGTCGTTCATTTCTGTTTATGTTCATTTATATTTCCAGAATTATTTTACAAATATAGTATAATAACATTGGAGAAGCAAAAAAAAATTGTAGCTTCTTCCAAAAAGCAATTTTAAGAAAAATACATTTAAAATACTTTTTAAAAGTTTGGTCAAACGTTAATTGCTGCTCAAAAGTACTTTTTGAATTAGTTATAGCATGTTTGACCAAGCTTCTTTTGACAAAAAAAATGCTTTCTTCTAAAATTAAGGTGTTTGGCAAGCTTTTAAAGAAAAAAAGTGAGTTTGAGGAGAAGGAGAAACAGTTTTTGAGAAGTAGAAAAAAATAGTT
Source organism: Nicotiana glauca (assembly GCA_026770625.1). Taxonomy (NCBI): domain Eukaryota; kingdom Viridiplantae; phylum Streptophyta; class Magnoliopsida; order Solanales; family Solanaceae; genus Nicotiana; species Nicotiana glauca. Next base: position 68,619 of record MU706864.1, read on the forward strand.
TATGTTCAAAAGTATTTTTCTAAAGAAAAATATTTTTGAGAAAAATACATTTAGAAGCACTTTTTAAAATCTTGCCAAACATTAATTGCTGCTCAAAAGTAATTTTCAAATTAATTAGCCAAACACAAACTGTTTCTCAAACACTATTAATATATATCTATATCTATATCTATACATTATTAAAAGGAGAGGAAAAAGTCATCTCCTTAAGCAAAGTGATAGCCTAGAAAAATGCCACATGGCATAAGTAGTTAACATTTAGTTATTGGTTAATATTTTTGAATTTAAATATCTATAAAATAAAAAACAACATATATTATTTAAAAAGCAAAAATTAAAAAAACTGTCCATATTTTTATTACAGATATAGATACAGATATAGATTCTATTATAGATATAGAATAGTCTATATAGATATACATTCTATTATCAATATTTAGTATTTTTAGATTATTAATAGAAATTTTTATTAGCATATTAGTTTGTTTAATATTTTTATCTGCTTGTTTTTTTCTTTGTAATATAAGAGAAGATATATATTTTATTAATCTTGAAATATTTTTATTTTAAATTTTATTCTGTTATCAACAATATTATCTGAATTTTCATGAATAAAATCTCTATTAAATTAAAGGAACTTATATAGTCATCGAATAACTTTTTTGTTAAGTATATTTCTTTATTATGTTATAAATATTTAATATAATTGCATTGTTAATAAAAAAATTATTAGCATATTAAAGATATTTTTATTTTAAATTAATTTAAAAACTCCAACTTGAAACTACTCTCCAATTTGAATGGACATTTTTTTTAATTTTTTTAAATAATATATTTTATTTTATTATTTTATATATATTTAAATTTAAAAATAATAACCAATAAATAATTGTTAACTACTTATGTCATGTGACTTTTTCTAAGCTGCCAGTTGGCTTAAGGAGATGGCTTTTTCCTCTCCTTTTAATGATATATAGATTTTATTATCAATGTTTAGTATTTTTACATTGTTAATGAAAAACTTTATTAGCATATTACTTTGAAATATTTTTTAATTCAAATTTTATTATGTTAGTTGTCAATAATATTAATTGAATTTTATTGAATAAAATCTCTATTGAATTAAAGGGACTTATATAGTCATCGAATAAATTTTTTATTATGTATCTTTCTTTCTTTATTATATAATCAATATTTAATATAATTGCATTGTTAATAAAAAAAATATTAGCATATTAAAAAAATTATTAAAGAGATGCTTTATTTTATGTAGTTTTAGGTTTTTATTTTAAAATAATTTAAAAACTCCAATTTGAACGGATGATTATATTTTAAATTTTTGTTTTAAAAAAATATATTTTATTTTATTATTTTTATAGATATTTAAACTCAAAAAGAATAATCAATAACTAATCGTTAACTACTTATGCCATGTGGCTTTTTTCTAGGCTGTCACTTGGCTTAAGGAGATGATTGTTCTCTCTCCTTTTAATAATATATAGATATAGATATAGATTTTATTATCAATGTTTAGTATTTTTTACATTGTTAATAAAAATAATTATTAGCATATTACTTTGAAATATTTTTTATTTCAAATTGTATTATGTTAGTTGTCAATAATATTATTTAAATTTTATTGAATAAAATCTCTATTAAATTAAAGGGACTTATATAGTCATCGAATAATTTTTTTATTATGTATCTTTCTTTATTATATTATAAATATTTAATATAATTGCATTGTTAATCAAAAAACATTATTAGAATATTAAGTATTAAAGAGATGTTTTATTTTATGTAGTTTTAGGTTTTTATTTTAAAATAATTTAAAAACTCCAACTTGAAACTACTCTCCAATTTGAACGGATGGTTTTATTTTTAATTTTTGCTTTTTAAAATAATATATTTTATTGTATTATTTGATAGATATTTAAATTCAAAAATAATATTAACCAATAACTAATTGTTAACTACTTATGCCATGTGACTTTTTTCTAGATTGTCGAAGATGACTTTTTCCTAAACTTTTAATAATAATACTATACATATTTGCGAACTTGGCCCAATTCTAAACATGTCAAGGGCATAATGGTCATTTTAAATATATTAGTGCATTGTTTGCTTGTATACTAGGCTCAAAAGTTTGGTTGTTGGTTCTTAATAACTAGAAAAACCAAAACTAGCGTGCCCATAAGCTATTAAATTCTTTAGGTGGACCCCACTTTCCATTCAACCTTCACTATCTTTATTAAATGCATACTTGATTGTTATTATTATTTTTTTCAATAAGTACTTTTAACTAGAAAAATTATTTTTTTGATAATTTATAATTCAAATATTTGCCTGATTAAAAATACTAAGGTCACATACATTTATATATGACAATTCTATTATTTTCTTAAGAAATATTATTTTATTTATTAATTATTTCAGTTAAAAAAAATTTCATTAAAAAAGAATTAGTGATAATATATGTAGATTTACATTCAAATGTTATTATATCATTATCAATTGATATCATTTTATGCAAATTTCAATGGGAATACTTCATAAAATTCAGAAAAAAATTATTTAAGAATAAAATATAGTTTTTAAATTTTTTTTATTATAGAATATGAAAAATTATAATAAGTATCCCCTCTCTAAAATATGAGTTGAGAATATCTGAAGTAAAAAGACAACTAATTTGTAAAATTATTTCCTTTTAAAAATCGTTATATATTAGGAAGTATGAGAAGTATCGTCATATAGGATTATACTTCTCCCTCTATGATCGAAGTTAGTTGAGTACATACTCTATTCAATTAGAATTCAACATTATAAAATTTTCAAAATAGATAAATATACAATTAATTATTTTTAAAATAGTCTCAACAAATATTATTATTGTGATGATAATTGCATTATACCCTAAATAGTATCTCAATCATATCGAATGAAACTAGAAAAAACTATAATATTTTAATTTACGATTGATTTGATTAATATATAGAGTGATCTGAATATTAATTTATTTATAATATTATGTCATTCAACTAGAACAAATCAGAAATTTTCTTGTTAAAATTCTTAATAATTAAAATCACGATTATTATTTAAAAGAACCAAAAAATACCTTTTCATCAACTATTAGGGAATAATATTAATATTTAAATTATGATTAGTACAAAAAGAAAAAGATAATGCATTAACACACTGAAAATACTAAAAGAATAAAATTATATATCATTCAATTTAAAAAATGAGAAAAATACATGACGAATTATTTTTCAACTGACGTTTTAATTACTATTTAATAATAATTAACTTAAAGCTTAGTGATGCAAAAAAAAATTAAAATAAAAAAGGGCCTACGTAGAAATAATTTAAATTCTACTTGAATTATTATCTAATCACTGTATAATAAAACATTAAACTCGACAAGTGTTTCAAAGTGATTGGTATAGTAATACGATTTCAGAAAAATTAAAATGCACATAAAGCAAAAGATAAATTACAATACATGTAATCGTGGTTCTATACGTTATTACAGAAAAGCCTATTCTCTTTTTTCTTTCCCTAAAGACATAAAAAGTATATAATTAATAATAGACCAAGAAATATTAAAAAGATAAAAACAAGAAGAAGAAAAAAAAAATAATTGGACCCGTGCGTCGCACGGGTACATCATCTAGTTACCAATTTATAAAGAAAGATAGCCCAATCCAAGTCAGATTAATGACCACTCTTAAATTCTAGCCTTTTTCACATATACTAGCATCATAGTAAATGACATGGACGTTTGACGTTTCCGTCTCACGGATGGAAAACTACACACAGTAGCATCTTCAATAATGATCGGTGGTTGGTGGAAAAGACCGGCATTGTCTTCCTGTCGTAGTCGACTTTAAGCACGAGTCCGGGATCAAAATATTATTATTTTGGACTCAAAATATACAAATAAGCATAAAAAAAAAAAGTTACCATAGTATATGATCACGCCCAGTGTATATCCTCTAAATAGGATTCTGCGGACGTTGCAAATAAAACTCAAGTATTAAGCCCAGGGTCGAATCCACAG